>CAJUYI010000369.1:162214-186083 GCA_910591695.1 Galerucella pusilla
CTAATTTTATTTGCCGTTAAGACGCCAGAGAATAGTTCGTTCATAGTGCCCCACCCTGTATAAAAAATGATATTATTTTTGACTCCACATTTTTAGTACGAGCTCCTGAGTATAGTTATGTCAAGTTTTGACAATATTTCGATGATTTTTACTTTTTATTTATGAAAAACTCTAAGACTTCCAAAATCTCTTCATTATTTATCTGCATTTTCTATGCAAAAGAGTAACTTATTAAGTGATGTTCACTAAGTAGACTCTATAGCAGAATAGTGGTGATATGGTGAATCAAAACTCAAGTACATTTAATTTCTCACGAATTTTAAATGGATCACCCTGTGTTTTATATGATTATCGAAGAGTGCTATTACCATAATTTTATATCCATACTATAAGTTATAAGTTTTAAAGATATTTCCATATTTTTATTTTATTTGTAATTGCTGATATGTTACCAGATGTTTGTTTACAGATGAAGGTTCATAAAAAGTAATGTCATTTATAGCAACCATTTACACCTTACAGACTGTAAAGTCTGAGTACATTCGGTCAATTTCCTTTCTTTTATTTTTAGTTAAATACACACTTTTCGTCGAGAGGGCTTGTGCACAAAAATAAAACATTAAAAGTAAGGTTAGAATGAAAGTAGTAAACATGATAATGTGTCCGTTCTTTTTTATTTATTTAC
This sequence comes from Galerucella pusilla, assembly GCA_910591695.1. Classification (NCBI taxonomy): domain Eukaryota; kingdom Metazoa; phylum Arthropoda; class Insecta; order Coleoptera; family Chrysomelidae; genus Galerucella; species Galerucella pusilla. Next base: position 162,900 of record CAJUYI010000369.1, read on the forward strand.
TTCGAAGTGAGCTGAGATTTTTCCTTCCCCTTCACCGATGTGTACTGGAAATAAATTGAAGGGGATGAAGCAAAAATAATCGATGTCTTTGATTTTTCTAAAACTTGCCTGAGCCCATATTCTATTTGCGATTTAAACACGTGTTTTCTCTTTTTTCCAAAAAACGTTTTTGGAGCTCTATAAGTAGCACCATGTCAAAGTATTATTCGTAAAGCCGTTATTTCGTAAAACAAAAAATACATTTTGCTTATAACGGTCACCATTTCGGCCAAAGAAATAGTATCGGAACCGTTTTTTTTTTCAAAATGTGCGTAATCTAATCAGCTTTATCATGCTTTTTTCGGATTTTCAATATCTTGGGAAATTTTTCTGGAAAATTGAGAAACTGAAAAAAGTGCTTTTTTTTCAAAATGCGATTTCTCAAAAACGGCAACTTTGATTAACGCGAATTTTGGATATGTTATTCTCGAATATATAAGCTATATTTTGGGCTAAACTGCAATATCCCAACTTTTTTATTTCCTGAGATACAACCTTGCAAACAAAAATTGTTATTTTTACACTTTCTTCACGTAGTTTTTGCCTTCTAGCGACCATTTTAAGCGAAATATAGATTTTAGTTTTCGAAATAACAGCTCTACGATGTAAACTTTGACATGATTCTATAAGGCTCCAAAAATCTTTTTTGGAAAAAAGAAAAAACTCGCGTGTCATGTAATCGCAAATAGAATATGATCTCAGATCTTCTGAAAAATCAATTACATCGATTCTTTGGCTCGTTGAATCGGCCAATTTAAAATGTAAACATTGATCGGTCGATGCAAGAATTTTTTATTAAGAAATTAGTAATTTTTTCTAAAGGTCTATGAAAAAATGAAACGTACTTTCTGGCAAAAAAACTTTCTCGCTGCTTGTTAGCCTCTGCTATCAATTTGCAGGATCTACTATTTTTTCCTCTTTGGTTTACATACATAAATAATTATTTGATAGTAATTAACATTCAATGTTCATTATATTTACTCCTTACCCTTTCAACTCTTAGCGAATATTTGATTGTTTGAAACAGCGCTATTTTGTCTTGCGCTGTATTTGTCCGGCGCTATTTTATGCGACGCTATTCTTGAAATTCTGATATATTGATAACAATGACCGAAAAGTCATGACCCTTTGAACTAATATTTATCTTTTGAAGGTTAGTATCCAACACACATGAATTAATAATTTGCGTTTCTTTTTCTACAAGATAGTCTGCTACTGCTACTAACTCTTTATTTTATAGCCAAATACAACCAAAGATAAAAATCTGAACATTTATTTAATTTAATCCACAGGTCTATCAAGATTTTTTATTAAAAAAGTATCATTGTCAACAAGTCATCCTTGACCGCTAACCCAATACCCATGATTTATCAGCAGAAGTTTAATAAAACACTTACAAAAAAATACATATACATATTTCAAAATCCCATCAAATACGTAAATATTTCGGTCTCCAATAAATTATAAAGGTTATAAAAGGTTACCAAGTAATTAAACATGTAAGTGTGTGCTAAAGTACTAAAAATAGTAAATATTTTGGCGTCAAATTCAGAAAATAATAAAATATGCTGTTTCGAACAATCAAATATTCGCTGAGAGTTGAAAGGCTAAGGAGTAAATATAATGTACATTTAATGTTAATTACTACCAAATAGTTATTTATTTATGTAAACCAAGGACGAAAAAATAGTAGATCCTGCAAATTGATAGCCGAGGCTCAAGCAGCGAGACCGCAGAGCACATTACATTTTTTCGTAGATCTTTACAAAAAATTGCTAATTTCTGAATGAAAAATCTTGCATTGACCGGTCAATGTTTACATTATATTGGAAAAAGCAGATAAATCATGACCGATTCAACGAGCAAAAAAATCGAAGTATCTGATTTTTCTGAAGATCTGAGATCATATTCTATTTGCGATTTCAAGAACACTTGTTTTTCTTTTTTCCAAAAAAGGTTTGTCGTGACCTGTAGCACCGTGTCAAAGTAAACAACGTAGAGACGTTATTTCGAAAACTAAAAACTACATTTTGTTTAAAATGGTCGCTAGAAGCCAAAAACTACGTGAAAATGTGTAAAAATGACATTTTAGGGTTGCAAGATTGTATCTCTGGAAAGAAAAAAGATGGCCCAAAAGATAGCTTCTTTATTCGAGAATAACATATCCAAAACTCGCGTTAATCAAATTGGGCGTTTTTGAGAAATCGCATTTTGAAAAAAGCACTTTTTTCAGTTTTCCAATTTTCCAGAAATTTTTCCCAAGACATTGGAAATCTAAAAAAAGCACGATAAAGCTGATAAGATTACGCACATTTTGGAAAAAAAACGGTTCCGATACGATTTTTTGGTTCGAAATGGCGACCATTTAAAGCAAAATGTAGTTTTTATTTTACGAAATAACGGCTTTACGATGTATACTTTGACATAGTGCTACAAGGCTCCAAAAACGTTTTTTGAAAAAAAGGAAAAACACGTGTCTCATGCAATCGCAAGTAGAGTATGGTCTCATTAAAGTTTTAGAAAAATCAAAGACATCGTTTTTTTTGCTTTATCCCCTTCAATTTACTTCCTATTCAAGTGTAACTGATACATGCAGTATCGGTGAAGGCGAAGGAAAAATATCAGCTCATTTTGAAGTAAATAAATAAAAAAGAACGCACACATTATCATGTTTACTAATTCTATTCTAACCTAACTTTTATTGTTTTATTTTTGTGACAAAAAGTGTATATTTAATTAAAAATAAAAGAAATTAAATTGAACGAATGTACTTAAGGAATCACTTCACAGTGTGTGAGGTGTAAATGGTTGCTATGGATGACATTATTTTTTATAAACCTTCATCTGTACTGTAAACAAACATCTGGTAACATATCTACCTATATAAATAAAATAAAAAATGAAAATATCTCTAAAACTTTTTACTTATATTATGGTAATAGCTTCGATAATCATATGAAATACAGAGTGATCCATTTAAAATTTCTGAGAAATTAAATGTACTTGAGTTTTGATTCACGATATCACCACGTATTTGATTGAATGAATATTTTTAGTTTTGACAATCATTAAAAATCTCTGACTTCAATAGATTATTATTATTTTACTCGTACCCAATTATTATACAGAGCGTTGAACTTTCTACTAATTATACGGGAAATACCGATGGAAATTCGTTTTAACTCTTTAAATACCCTACAACCTCATGTGGAAGTAGAAGGGATTTCAGTTTTATAGGAAAATATAGGGCGTTCCATTAAAAAAAAACCATAACATTGATCTGGCACCGAGTTATGGAACACTCTGTAACATCGTAACTAATTTGGAAGTATGAATCTCAAAGCTATCTACAATTTTTCTAAATAATATAATAATTTGTTAGTATCTCATATGATAGCAAACCTATTAAGCTTTATCACACTAATTAATCACCCTGTATATAATATATTGTTTCCATTTTATATAAATAAATATTTCTATATTCACCTGCATGCACTCATCCTTCTTGGTATAAAAAGTGACGATTCACTAGAGTCCCTGCTACTAGAAGACAGTCTTCGAGGCATGTAAAGAAAATTGGCTTCGGTGCTAGAAGCGCTTAGTCGTCTTTGAAGCCATGCTGCAGGTTCTATGTAACGCGAGGGAAATTGTGTTGATGATGAACCACGGCGTAGTTTACCTGGAACAAATTAAACATTTTGGATATAAAATTGAAAATATTCTGTCAATTTTTCTGTATTTTATTCTTATTTCAGTTCCACTTAATAGAGCAAAGAGAATATTTGTATAATTATAAAGAAAAAATTATACTTTCACCAACTTTCATATAATCCGTAGTTCAATTAGACCTAATAATTTTATCTTCTGTATGTTCCTTGTGGTATATTATTCATTCTTTTTTTAATTTCTTGTAGTTACAATTGAATTATTCACAGAGCTGTTCCCGAGTCTGATAATTTATATACATTTTTTCGTTGGTGGTACCTAATGTTGAAATTTGTTTGGTCACAAAGGTCACGTTTGTCATACGACAGAAAAATAGACGCTATAGATTAACACAAGACAAACATTTTTTAATAGGTTGGTGATATTTTTGAATCAAAGTTCCAGTGTCATTAATTATATTTTCACTCATAACTGCATTAGCAATTAGAAGAGAGAAATAACTGTCAACTATTTATTATTCTGTGGGCAGTTCTAGATCTTCTTGCCAACTTGTACGTATGCTTTTATTGATGACAAATTGTTGCATCCTATTATTCTTTTCAGGGTATGTTCTTAACATCCGTTCTTATTTCACTTGCTAATTGTTTGAGATCAATACTAACGCGTGGTGCTGAGTATTAAGATTTTATTAATTCATATCAACTTTTAGAATTTGTCTTCTTCCAAGTGATATTTGAGGCAAGAAACATTCTTTTTTTTCCTTTTTGGGATTTCAATGTACCTCATTAGATGCCATTCTCCAATTTATTTTGATTTTGTTTTGTTTTTTTAATGTCCAATCCAAATTAAACTAGTGAGACTAAACCATCCAGTTACTCAAACAGACACAAAAAATTTCATCAAATTCGGCCTATCCGTTTAGGAATTGCGAATTTGATTGCAACGCTACCTACTGGGACTAATTAGGGATCTAAATCATCCAGTTACTTACACCACCACAAACAAAAAATTTCATCAAAATCGGTCCATCTGTTTATATAAATATATAATAAATTGCACCGGTGCGAAGCCAGGGCGGGTCGCTAAAAGATCTAGGCTAACAGACAACGAGAGCGGCTTTATTTTATAATATATGTTTACATTGTTTTGAGTTGGTTTTAGTAGAGATTTCTAAGGATCTCCAATTTTTTCTAGAAATAAATATAGCGTATGTTACTCAGTGTTACTGTAGCTTTCTAACGGCAAAATAATTTTTGAAATCGGTCCATTAGTTTTAAATTTTATTCGTTACAAACAAAAATACAAATATTTCCTCTTTATAATATTAGATTAGATCATAGATCACCTACTAGCAACAAAATCTATTGTTTGTCTAATATAGTATCATACAAACGTAAATAAATCTTCCTAAATACCGGGTGTTTCTAAATTCATAGGACAACATTCAGGAGCTGATTGCTCTTATAAAATCAAGATGGGTCTTTCCTGTAACAAAATTTCCTCAGCCCACCCCTTTCCGAGATATCATTAGATATTATTTAAAAGGTGACTAAAATAGAGTTTATTTTTGTTCTAAAATTTCAGTAAAGCTAGAACTTGAAATTCTGTAATTTCCTGCATTTATTATGAATTACATCTTTACTGTTTCCCATTCAATTTATTAAAAAAATTATAAATTATGGTATTTTTTTTCTCTGCAGCTATTGGTTTTGGGAGAAAAATTTAAGAATAAAAAAAGTTTTTAAATAAAAAAAGGATTTCAAGTTAATGTTAATGTCACCCCCCTATAATGTAACAGGAACCGTGGTTAGTCCTTTGCGAGTGTACGAAAATTACAGAATCTCAAGTTACTAGCTTTACTGAAATTTTAGAAAAAAAAAAACTCAATTTTAATCACCACCTATTAAGGGTGATATCTCGGAAAGGGGTGAGCTTAGGAAATTTTGTTATAGAAAAGACCCACCTTAGTTTCATACGAGCAATCACCTCCTGAATTTTGTAGCATTAATTTAAAAACACCCTGTATAAATAATAAATTTTTAATGCGTAGGTACTACCGAAAAAATTGAATAAACTACTATTAGTAGTGAATATTCATCGATAGTAGCACAATGTCCATACACTATTTTGAGATCGGTGAAAGCAAGGGGTTGTTCACCTTCATTTCTCTTAGACCTATCAATTAAACATTCAAATCTCGTTCGTAACGATTAAATACAGTACAGAAAGTGCCTTTCATAATTTTAAATTGTCTATCTTGAATTGAACTTGATATACAGGGTGTCCCGTAAATTAGAGGCATAAAAGATCGTTAAGAGATATTTAAAATACCCTCTAGCCTTCTTAGTTTGTAAGATACTGGGTGTTTAAAGGTATAGAAGAAATACGCATTTTATTTCATATCTTCTCGAGGGATGAAAGTACAAATTTAAAATTTTTTTTGTAAGTTATTGTCTCTTCCAAACACATTGACTTTATTAATTATGTCAAATTTTAATAAGCAAGTGGCGTGTTACTAAGATTTCGTAAACTTTTATTGTACCATATTTTTGAAACACCCTGTATTGAGAGCTAAAAACTTTTGTCTGCAATTCTTTATTGAATTTTCTACATAAAAGTTACTCTTTGCTAATCTCGAGAGAACACTCCATTTTCAATATTTTCAACTTTTCATTGCAGTCAGACACTTTTTTATGTTGTATTGTTTTTATACAATAAATTTGTAGTAGTCGTAATAGTCCATTGAAACGTTACATTTTTTAGGCCTTACCTTGCGTTTTATAGAGGACGCAATTTTATTTTTTTGATGTGCAGGGGGGGGGTCACTGTAAAGTTAAAACCAAGTTTGTGGGGTCGCCACCCTTGTCCCACGGCCGCCGTCTTGAAAATAGGGGTTGAGATGGTTTTTACGATATATCTCTTAAACTATTTATTTGATAAAAAAATTTGTGGACATTTTTTGTTGCAAATTAAATTCTCTACAACTTTGGTCAAGTAACTTTTTGTCGTAGAGCTATAAATAAAAAAGTTATAAGCAAAAATCTTCAACAACTTTTATTCGCATTATTTTTTCATTAAGTCAATAGCTAAGGTTTTACAACCCTCCGAAGTGAGTACTATTTTTAAGTACTCTTAACTATACCTATATTATACGTGTGTACTAATAATATGTCATCAGTTATTGTTTTTTTTTATTTTGTTATTATAATTTTTTCAATTATAAATTTTTCAATATTTTTAAAAATTAATTATTGACTTTTTTCACTCCATAACAGGATTTAACAATTATTGATTTTTAAAATAATTTTAAATCTGATGGCCGTTACCGAGAATACTTTTCAGCTCCTTACAATATCGGTAAAATGAAATTTGTGAAAACCCTGGAGAAACATTTAGAGTTTGCAAGTGGAACGGCTTTGTTTCTCAACAAGAGAGTTGACCCTGCTTTGCTCACTGTAATTGGTGAACGTTTTTTTATCTCTTTATACGGTGGTAATAAAGATGATAATTCTCTTGACAGCCTAAGATACAAACAATTCGCCAAGGCAGTGACAAAAAGTACATTTAACTTATCTTCACTTCCTCCAACACAAGAAACAGCTAGCTTTCATACTTTCTGAGTCTACCATCAGGTCCAGTCGTGGCTAGGTAATAATAATGATCCTGAAGACTGGGGGTGGAAAAAATGTGGAAAATTATTGATGCCAGTGCAGAACTCTAAACCTCCAGCACCCCCTGAGCTTCTAAAAGTGATCTTTTGCAAATGCAAAGGAAACTGTGGAGCGATGTGTGGATGTCCAAAAGCAGGACTGAAATGTTCTGCAGTGTGCTTCCATTGTTCTGGAGAGACTTGCAGCAACGTAATGGAACTCTCAGAATTAATAAATGAAAATGACTTTGATGATGAACCGCCAACATTAACACCCCTTCCTTCTCCAGTTCTCCCACTGGTATTTAATTCAGAAAGCCGATCAGATGCTGAGCCGCAGCCTGGTCCATCGAATCGACTGAGGACGGAGTAGTTCTAATTTAGAAAACACGTATAATATAGGTATAGTTAAGAGTACTTAAAAATAGTACTCACTTCGGAGCGCTGTAAAACCTTAGCTATTGACTTAATGAAAAAATAATGCGAATAAAAGTTGTTCCTCAATAACGATCTACAAAAATGGTCAGATATCATTTTTTCGTAAAATGAGAAAAAAAAGTTACATCGAAAAATATAAATTTTTTTCTCGAATTTCTGAAGATTTTCGCTTATAACTTTTTTATTTATAGTTCTACTGGACTAAAGTTGTAAAGAATTTAATTTGCAACAAAAAATGTCAACAAATTTTTTTCATCAAATGAATAGTTTAAGAGATATATCGTAAAAACCATTTCAACTCCTATTTTCAAGATGGCGGACAAGGGTGGCGACCCCACAAACTTGGTTTTAGCTTTACACTGACCCCCCCTACACATCAAAAAAATAAAATTGCGTCCTCTAAAAAACGCAACCCCAAATGTAACTTTTCAATGGACTATAAATATTTTCTCAACACTTTATCTTCCCTTAAATAATTATGAATTACAAACCCATAAGAAACGTTTGTGTTTAAATTATTTGTAAGTGATCTACAAACTAATTTAAGAAAAAACAACTTAAAAAAGTGTCTTACTTTAATAAAAAGTAAAAAATTTTGAAAATTGAGTGTTCTATCGAGTTCAACAAAGAATACCTTTTATGTAGGAAATTTAATGAAGGAGGAGTTCTTTAGTCTAAATACAAGGTGTTTCAAAAAATAAAAGTTTTCGAACCCCTCGTACCACGCCACTGGCTTATTATAATTTGACATAATTAATATAGTTGATGTGTTTTGAAGAGAAAACAACCTACAAACAATTTTAAATTTGTACTTCCATCACACAAGATATGAAATAAAATGTATATTTCTTCTGCACCTTTTAACAACCTGTATCTTATAGACTAAGAAGGTTAGAGAAAAATTGCATTTGGGTATTTTGAATATTTCCTAATTTACGGTACTTATTCACGACACACCCTTTATAAAAAGCAAATTTGCATTTTTAATTATTAAACGTAGAAAATGTTAAAAACTTACCTCGAGGATCGAATTTTTTCAAATCTTCCGCTTCCGAACCACTTTGACAAGACGAAGAAATATAATCAGACTCGATGATTTTATTAGAACTGCCATTATTCGTTTTCTTATTAACAGTTTTCTTTTTCCTTTCGGGGTGCGGTACGTTATTCAATTCATGCACTTTTAAAGGCTCTCCAAGTATTGTTTGCATATCTATGGCATTTCTAGCCGATTCAGAATGAACAAATTCAACTAAAGCACAAACCATACCAGCCAAAGATGGGTTTTTATTTATAAATTGTCTTACATCAGCTGGAATTGGATTACCCGGTCTCAAGATCCTTATTAAAGCGATTTCACCGCATGTTCTAAATAATTCAGCAACGTTTTCAATTGTCGGTTTTTCTATTGGCATATGAACAGCTACAACTGTTCTAGAAGGGGTAGTTTCATCATATTTAGGCAGTGCTTCTAATCTTCGTAGTTTTGTACCAGCTTCATTTATTTCTAACTTTGTAGATCTAGTTAAAGCATGTGCGACTACTCTCCAATCTTTTGTTAAATGTTTCACTCTCTTAAAACTCGATATTAACTTGAGTGAAACATACCCTTCTTTATTCCTTTTTACGTGTTTTAAAAGGAACGCATCTTTAGTGATGTTAGCATCGGAGAAATAAAATTCAACTTGCTGAACTATTTTATCGGCCAATTCTTCAGTTGGAGGAGTGAATGGTGGTTCTGTAACTTCGGGAGTTACTTCACATCCAGAATCTTTACCGCCACCGTTAGAACCGGTGTCTGAGGAGCTATCGCTTAAATCTGCCATGTGAGCGCCTTCATCTTCAGTGGAATTCTCAACTTGCTTTTTGTCAAATGATAGTGATACATCGCTATCAATTGAAGATATGCTGTCACGAGTTTCCATTAACTTTGAAGAAGATATAAGTTCTCCGGCTTCTTGGAGCTCAGATTGAATTTCCTCTTGAGGAGACGGCATTTTTTTTGAAAAAATAACTTATAGAACTAGTATCACAAAAATTATCACTTATTTATACTCAGTCTCTTTATCACGTCGTTGTGTGAAAATAGGTCACACGATGTGTTTTAGTTGCTACTGCCAGACACTTTCGCGCTGTTTGACCTAGCTTGTAAGTAGTACTGAACGGGAGGCCTGTTGTAGCGGTATTATATAGCGATAGAGGGGTGCCCCACCTCCGCCAATGTCCACGAAGCCGCGCCGGTTGAATATAATATGCAATTTTTCGAGGTGAGATTAAAGTTTGAGTTGATTTTTGAAGTGTTTTCGCACGACAGGAATTATTACTTATCGAGTTGTTTGTCAAAAATATTGTTTTTATTTTATACTTTGCTCGGTGTATTTATTGAGTTTAATCCATGTAATAGGAACGTGTTTTTTTATTGCGGTATAAACTCGTAAAAAGCTATTGAATCGATATTTATATCGAATATAATTTGAAATTTTAGAAAAAATTACCGAAAACTATAATAAAAAATATAATCTTGGAAGACGGAATTAAAGTCTTAAAATAAATTGCAATTTTGAATGATAAAAAAGGTATAAAATAACCATCAAATCAATTTTCCTAACTGCAAATGAAGAATAGGTACTGTAAGCGCCAAATGTAATGGCGAGCGATCGCGCAGGTATAGACTCTCCCAACTAAATAGTACAGGGAATGATTAAAAAATGATTTAACCTGTATCTGTATCTGTAAGAATTTGAAGGGTGGGTGACCCCCACAGCACTTAGGCCACAATTGGCCCATTGTGCATCCTTCCGAGGTTCAGCCTTCCTTCTGGCTCGTCATCCAGCCTACTTGTTTGAAGTAGGCGATAACGTCGCCGGAAGTAAGCTCCCTCATGTTAGCTTGTGTTAGCCTGTACTCGCCGAATACGGAAAACCTAAATTGAGAGAGTGTCGGACATTCCCAAAGAATGTGTTCGACAGTCTCATCTTCCTGTTCACATCCTCTACAGAGTGAAGTGTCAGACAGACCCAGTCTGTAGAGGTGTTTTCGTAGGTGGCAGTGACCGGTCAGAATACCCGTGGCTGTCCGAAGGTTCTGTCTGTTCATAGTCACGTATTTTTTGGCTACTTTGCTGTCCGGGTACTGCAGCAGTTCCTTGGCAAGCCTGCAACCTTCTGCATCGTCCCATCTACCCTTAAACTTATCAAGGGAGTGTTCCTTTATTAGGTCAATCATAGCCGACGCCGACAGACCAATGAAAGTGCCAGGTCCCAAGAGTATTTGGGAGGCTGCTTTCCTGGCTAGTGAGTCGGCAATGTGGTTACCTTTCGATTTACTGTGCCCCTTGATCCAGCCTAGAGTGACTTCGTTGTTGCTACAGGCTTCGATCAGGGACAGGTGACACTCTAGTACTAGGCCTGATGTGATGCGTGGTCTGTTCAGGGCTAGTAGTGCTTGTCTACTATCCGTGAGGATGTGAATTTTATTACCTGTGTTTCTTTTGGTAATCTCTTTTGCGGCGATGTAGATAGCAGTGAGCTCTGTTTGAGCAACGCTGACATTACAGCCCATCGCCCATTTGATGTTTAGGTTCAGAGATCTGGAGTAAATTCCACATCCTGAGCCCATATTGGTTTTAGAGCCATCCGTGAAGATGCGGAGTGCGCCTTCTTCTGATGTGTCTTGTGTGTTATATTTGATGATTACCTTGTAGGGCCTGTGGAAGGCATATTGTGGTGAGATTGCGTCCGTATTTGCCTGCAGCAGTGGGACCTCATTGAGTGCCTCACGCCATAGGTTACGTCTCAATCTACCAGATCCTACGTCAGGTTGTATACCGGTAGAGCGTAAGCGTGTCATGGTCATCAAAATAACCTCCCTGATGTGTATGTCAAGGGGAGTGAGACCAAGGATCACCTCCATCGCTCTGGTTGGTGTGGTTCTCATGCCTCCTGTTGTGTTGAGCCATGCTGTTCTTTGAATTTGATCCAGTTTACGGACGACTGTCAGCTGGTTTGCTTTAACTCCCCAGGCAATCGCGCCGTACGTTAGCATAGGTCTGATGATGGCAGTGTAGATCCAGGCAGTAACCCCAGGTACGGCCGATGGTTCTGCGACACTGATTTAACCTCTGATTGATTTGCAAAAATTTGGGATTAGGCTCAACTCACCCTCTGCTTTATATATCATGTCATGCCGACGAACCCTGATTGTTTCTTAGGGGTGAAAACTACCCCTAAATGTCAAAAATTAAAAAATAGCATTATAAATCTTAAGATAGGTGAAAATTGGTTTGAATTAGTAAAATGATGAATTTGTTAAATTTCAAAATACAATTTTATACTTTTTCAACCCTTAAAAATCAACTGTTATTAGTGTTATATGTAAAAAAAAATTTGCCAAGAGAAAAATAATTAATGCTAATAGGGATTTGCTCAATAATTCTGTTGTAAAAAAAATGTGTCACGTGCATTAAGTAACTTTTCAACCTTTAAAAACCACCCTTCACAACATTGCAATTTTTATTAACCATTGTAATAGATATAAATTGAAAAAAAGTAGACTTAAGTACAAAAAAAAATTATTAACATAAAAATGCGCTGTATTTTCACATAGATTAACATAAATAAATGATTACATTTACAATTATTACAAATACAAATACAAATATGATTTTTAAATATCTGTATCATCAGTTTGATCTTCATCGTGGTCGATGTCATCTTCATCTTCTTCGATCACTGGTGGAATATTATTGCAGTCTTCACCTGAGCACTCAGAACAAGTGGAATTGCAATATAATCCAACTTTTCTGCAACCGCATAATGCGCCACACCCTTTTTTGCATCGGCAAAAAAAAATTTCAAGAGTTCATCGGGTGCAGGTGGTTTTTTCATGCACACGGGTAGTAATAAATCATCTTTGACATACCATCCCCGGTTTTGTACCTACATTATTATGCTTCCAAGTGCACTATACTATACTATTGGAATTTTTCGAAAAAAAAATCTATTGGTTTTTTAACGTATTTCCTTCATTCTTGATCATAAAAAGTTTATTCAAAAACGATTTTGTAGGGTTTTTCAAGAACTACAAGGATCTGTAAATTAAATCTCTTTAGACCCTTTGGTTTTTAAATGGGGTGAGTTTAAAGGGCTAAAAAAGGTGGTGCTCGTGCGTAAATAGACGTTTTAAACGGCTTTATTTCGTCAAAGATTAACTGTACAAAAAATCTACTTACAGGAAAATTTTTGTCATAAAACAATTTTCGGAGTTATTTTGAAAGAAAGGGTAAAAAATACAAAATTATGAAAAATAACTTTTCACTTTAAGCCATAATTTTTCGAAAACTATGAATTTTAAATTGGTCAAACTTCTTGGACATATTAACCATACATGTACAAAAAGAATTGCACAAGGTTAAAGATCAATTTTAATTAGGGGGGTGTTAGGGGGTTGTTTTCACCGATTTTTTTGTATAAAAAATTCAGTACTGACATTATTTTTGTCATAATTCACTCAATTTTGATGCTACAGACCTTTTTTTTAAAAAAGAAAGGTCTAATTATGCTCTTTGAAAAAGATTCTATGAGTTTTATACGAAAAATGCATCATTTTTCCGGTATTTGACTTTGAATCTATCACATTTTGCATTTGGGAAAAAAGCTAATCATTGATGGGCCATATCTCGATTCCTATTGGTTTTAGAAAAATTATAAAAAAGGGTTTTGCTTGTTTTTTTAAAAGCTACAATTTTGCTCTCTTCAGTTTTTTTGATAAAATGCATAGTTTTCGAGTTATCCGCGAAAAACATATCAAAAACGTCGATTTTTTCCTCTAAAAAACGTTACTTTCAATCGCGAATAACTTAGAGAATATTGATTTTACAGAAAAATGTGTAAAACATTTTTTGCTTAGAATCACTTTTTCAATCGATTCCTGTGGTTAAAATGTAATAAAAAAATTTCACCCCCGAGATGGGGTGGCAACCACCCCCAAGGCCTTAGCGCCCTTCGGTTCGATATAGATTTTAATCCTTGGGCTATCACCTACCTTCTGTTGAAATTTCAAGTCAATCCATGCTGGACGAAAAAATTGCCAGGTGAAATGCTTCATTCCCTGTACTAAAATTACTATTAGATTATGATAAGCCACTTGCCGGTCAGTGTCGTACCTATGATTAGTTTTAATGCCAAACTCCAACAGAATTGGAGGACAGCTAATGATACGCCTCTGTACAGAGCATTTATATGTCTTGCAAGAGCTAAAGTGGGAGGTAACATTGAAAATGAGTTTGTGCACATGGGAGGCGGGCTCGCCATGACGTTTGGCGCTTGCTATACCTACTTTGACAAAATCACTCACAAAAAATAGCTAAAGAGAAATTAACATTTTCTTATAGAAATCTGGTGTAGCTATACTGTTGGCATGTTTTAATAATTATTAGACGTAATTAATGTTCTGATATTGTTTACATTCATTTACCTTGAAAAATCGATTTTACCATTTTAAACTGTTGTATAAAAAACTTCTCTTAATAAAAACAAGAAAAGTCTTAGAATATGGCAAAATTATAAGAGGTGAAATAAATGAAATACTCTCTATCTCGTATTTCTCGTTCTTGCTATCAGTCTTTCGCTCTCTCCATTTCGGCAACGCCGAACTTCTTTGTACCGCCACGAGCAAAGCCCCTCCCCGCTATTTTTTCTATCTTTTTCCAAATTGCTGTGGTGAACTAAACACAGATTCAACGATACCTCCAAGAATGCCTTCCAGGATACTTCCCAGAATACTTCCAAGAATAGATCCTCAACGACCTATCTCTGGGATACATCTAGGTCAACTGTTTCAACTTTTCCTTCCACCTTTCCTAAATGGAATAAAATTCAAGATAAGAACCAAAATAGTTATTTTCATCCCCCTCAATATCTCTTTCTTTCTCTGTTTTCCTATTTTTTATTTTCCATGCTTTATTTAATAAACTACCCACGTCTACCCCTATACCTACGTCCACTCCAAAATATTTCGTTTTAACTTAATAACTTAACTTAACAGGATTGATTCAAGAGAAAAACTCACAGAAAGTAGTCGTTTTGCACAGTATCGTATCGTACTCGTTGCGAAAAAGGCACTCGCTATGCTCGTTCCTTGCATTTTCGCAACTCGTGCGCAAAAGTATAACTTCACGCACTTGTATCATAAATAACTATTTTTTATTGATGAACCATTTTACCATTTAAAGCACGCCTCGGCGTGTTTAAGTGGAACTTTAAAACACGCGCGTATTTTAAAGTTACCATGACAACATCAACAACTCGAGAAACGAAGTCTAAATGGCAATTATTTTATTATTGATATGACAGGAGTACTTTGTATTGTCAAAACCTTCGAACCTTCGAACAATATTTAACAATTTCAATTTTATAAATGAAAATGGAAAGTACAGTTGGTATTGTTCGATATATTAACATTTCGATTTTTCAAATCGGAGAAAATGGTATTTAAATTAATACTGTTAACATTCTCAGAACTCAATGAGCTTCCATCAAAATGCAAATTAGTTTGTTTTCCTCATTTCCATGGCAACGCAATTCAACCATTTTACGTTATTAGTTCTTATTTCCATTTCTTGTTGTTGCAGTAGTAATAGATACCAGTATTTATAAGTTCTAAGTGCACCAATAAAAAAAATAACGTAGAGTATTCGTGGATAACTTAATATCCACTTATACTTCAATATACTCTAAAATTCTATTAGAATTCGATTAGAAAAACTCTTGGGTGTAATGCTACACAATGTTATATATTTGTAATCAGGAAATGCAGAGCTACTCGAAACTATGAAAATATACAGGGTGTCCCATTTGAAATACTGAAGATGCATTTTATTGGGCACTCCCTGCATACAAAATTCAATCTTTTGTTACATTTTTGTTCGGTACAGGTGAAATAATACATTTTTTATTTGAAACTTTTTTTTGTATTTATGTAATTAATAAAAATAAGTGGGGGTTTAAATATAATGAGAAACCCTGTACAAATGAAAATGTGACAATGATTAACTGAAAATATTTTGAAAAGATTCACAACTCAATAATAAATATAAAATCTTGTCTAATTGTCAGGTAGATAATATATTTACAGAAAATAATAAATAAAACGTATTCATTGGAAAATAACAATAAACATTCGCAATGTTTCTAGACATTGCTGCGGTCTTCTATACTGTTATAATAGTAATTCGCAGTTATTGTTGGATTTGTTGAATAGCTGAGTGCAAGAATAATCTTTACATTATTTACATATTTATCAAATAAGTCAGTGCTCCGCAACCTTTCCTCATCTGAGGCACACCAAACTGAAGAAGCTCCTTTCAGATTTGGGGCATCAAAATTTTATTATTCAGATAGAATGAAAAATACAAATAGGTACATACATGAGAACTATACTAAATACTAGGTAGGACAGGTAGGTATACTAAATTTACTTCTGTTGACACGTCAATAGTAATAAATATTTTGACATGATGATGACTGATTAATGTGATACCTGCGCTTGCTTCGTTGAACACAAAAGTTTTATATTCGGCTCAATTTTAGACAGCGCAACTCTTATTTCTTGGTCAAGATCTTTCAAGCATGACCGGCGTTTATCATTTTTAATTGATACAAGCGTTGAAAAACTTTGCTCAGATAAATATGTTGTGGAAAACGGAAGTAGTGTGAAGATGGCCTTGTCGGAGATGCGTGGATATTCTGTCTTGATGAAAATCCAGAAAACATCTAACGGAACTTCGTCGAATTTAAGTTTATTCAAATTTTTGTTGAAGCATACTTAAATGTTGTTGGGCCAAATCCACAATCAGATTGCTTTATTTTTCGCGGGTCTCGCTACAATACGAATCTGATTCGTATTGTCTGAAAGAGCGGCACACCTCAAGTCCGCTTACGGCACACCGGTTGCGGAGCACTGAAATAAGTTACCAATAACTCAGGCACCCAGTCAAACGTGAAACGTCAAGCATTTTTTATTGCGCATTTTCTCCGTTAATAACTGAACTGACTGAACTGTATATTGAAATCTCCTATCTCCTCCTATCTCAAATCTAGCGAAATTGCAAATATCAAATCTGGAATCTACGTATCCCAAAATAGGTGTACCCCAAATTTTGTACAATTGAGACTAGCAATTTACGAGATAATTGGCCGTTTCCACACTTTTGGGCCACTCTGTATGTATATCTAGTTGTTTATTCTAATATTTTATAATTTAGTATAATGAAGTTTATTTAAATCATAAAATTCAAGTGTTTACCTTCGAAATATTATCTAGAGTGGCTCACGTCTTATTTACGGTGCCAGATAATTTTTTTTCCAGAAATAAAATAAGTAGGTACCTATCTTATAATAATTATTTTTATTTAAATTATCTGAAAATCTAAATTACTGTTCAGCGTTCTTGAAACTGTTTGTATCCCAATTTGTGGCGGTTTGATTAAATCGAAATGACCCAAATATATTGGAAAAACAAACCAGTTTCCAATTAATTATATACAGGATGTCTCATGAGTAATGAGAAAAAAGGAACTTATTCAATCATCCATTAATGACCCATATTAATAAACGATTTGGGTATAGGCAACCAAACATAAGTACAATAATATTAACAAAAAAAGGGCGTAAAACTTACTTCTAGTGTAGGGTATAGAATACTTCTTAACTATCATTTTTATTAGGTATATGATTCCACAAAACTATAATAATTATTAGTGTTAAAAAATCCAAAAAATAATTTTCAAAAACGAAAACTGACATTTAAACCGAACTAACACGAGTATTAAACAATCTCGTTAAAATATCTTGAGGTAGGCACACACACACAACCTTGATGAGCCCGTCCCACCCAGGATGTTCCTCTCTAAGCGAGGTACATCTCCGGGGAGGACTTCCACCACTTTCCCCCATCTTATCCGATGGGTCTCATCGTCATAGTTCGCGTTTCGGCGTACAGCTCGTCCCTAGCTAAAAGGGCTAGCAGCTGGGGGCGAGCCGTCTTCTCTTTGGCCGTGTAACCTCGGTGGTTTTTTCTTCGGCGGTCTTCCGTTGTGTGTGTTTGCGCTGCCTCTACAAAGTGCGTCCTCAGCCGGCAATTTCGGCTGAAAACACCCTTATAGAGTGTGTCTTCTTTTCTTCCGATCTCTTACAAGCGACTTTACTTTACGACTGTCTTCTTTACTGCTGTTTCTGTTGTCCTTGTCTTCTGGTTGTTTGGGGCTTTTGGACATCCTTTGTAGTTTGCTGGGTGTTCTCCCTGGCAGTTTGCGCAGGTGGCCGGCTTGGTCTTCGGTCGTGGGCAGTCGTTGGATCGGTGTGGTCCTCCGCACTTCACGCATTTCGTGTTTACGTTACACATCGTCTGTCCGTGGTGGAAGCCTTGGCAGTTGTAGCACTGCGTCGGCCCTTTTCCTCTTCTTCGTTCTTCCCACCTGATCCTCATGTTCTGGATGTGTTGGATTTTCCGGATTTTTTCTTTTTCTTCAGGCTCCAGCTCCACCAGGTAGATGGGTAGCGGTCTTCTCTCTCCGAATCTGGAATGAAGTTGGGTTAGTCGTTTTATACTTACCCCTTGTCTTTCGATTTCTTCCTTGATTTCCTTGGTGTCCTCGCAGTGCGTTAGTCCTCGATGACGATCTTTGCCATCCTTACTTCTTGTGGCATATACGTATACCACTCCACTTCTTTTCTCTCTTCTCTCAGATACCTTGTGAGGTTCCTGTAGTCCTCTGGTCCGTCGCAGGGTATTTTCACTCCGAGTCTTTCCCGGATTGTTATGAACCTCGTCTTTATGTTTCTTCTCTCGATTTATTTTCTTAAGGAGCTCCAGTGGTGGATGCTCCGCAGAATGACGTCGTTGTCTTCTTATTTTCGCGGATGGCCTCGTCCATCATCGCTTCCTCGTTGGCTTTCCTTCGGGCGGCGGCTTCTTTTTTTGTATTTCCCTGATGGATATCACTTCCGTGAAATCCATCTCCTCTTCTTCACTTTCTTCATCTTTTCTTGGGGATTCTGTCCTCTGCGTCTTTCTGCGGACGCTTTCTGATTGGCTTCGGCTTCTTTTCTCCTCTTGCATTTCTTCCATTGCTTTTGCCATGCTCTCCGTGGCTTTTCTTAGTCCTGTCATTTCCTTTTCCATGCGCTGGATGGTTTTCCTCATCTCTTCTGCGGCTTCTTTCGCTTCTTCTGCTTCTTTTTCGGCCCTGTCCCTTTCATCTCGGAGTATCTGCCTTATTTCCATTTCTTTCATCATTTTCGTGGTTTCTTCCTGAAATTTCATGACTTCTTCCTGTTTCTTTGTGCATTCCCTCACCACCTTTTTTGCGTTCTTTATGGCTCTTGTTGCCTGGTTGTCTTCGCTGTCCTCCGAGTCCGATGTTGTTTCCATTGTCCTCCTTGTCCTGTTGCTAGCTTGGCTGCTAGCAAGGCTGTCGATCTTCTTTTTGGGTGGCATCTTAATAGTTCCTGTCCTCCACAGGTCCTAAAACATACAAAACATCTATCAAATCCGGACTTAAGAAATAAAAATATTTTTCAAGACTTTCATAAATAGAAATTGAGGTAGGCGTATGTACTGTATTGATTTTTTTTTTTAGAATATTATTTTTATATTCTTGCCCCAGGCTGTTGATCTTACTCAGGTCGTGGTTCTAATTTTTTTTCAATAAAATTTTCAAATCTAGGAAATTATATTTTACAATACAAAATTACATTACATCTAAATTTAGTATTTAAATAACAGTTATTTTATTTTATTTATGCAGAATTATGATACATATTCGGCTAATGGAGTCTCTCCCTGGTCATAAGCAAACAAAAAAAAAAGAATTATGATTATTTTGATGAATTTTGTATTTGTTCCAATTATATGATTATTTTTATTCTTATTCTGATTGTTAATTAACTTTTTCCCCTACGATAAACTCCCTTTAATTTTGATGTTTTAAATTGATGTTCAATTTGAATTATTTGGAATTTACTTCCCTATTTCTTTCCTCCATGCACAATTTTAATTCTCCATATCATACGAAACTTCTTCTCTATGATCCTATTTTGTGAATAGCTTCTAATATTTTAATTCATCCAATGTATTTTTAATTCCCATTCATATTTCCACAATTTTAAACTTCCATATTTAATTTTACTTCTCTAATTTATATATATTTTCTGTATATCAAAAATTATTCTACTTTCCTCACTAAATTTTTCAAAAAAGATCCTCTACTTATTTTTTTTAGCAACGTTCCTCTATTATTTTCTAGATGACCTTTATTTTCAATTTAAAATTTTTTATTAGTTTATTTTAGCTTAGGACCCAAATTATCATTTGAATGGGGCTTTATTCTTTATTTTTTTATAAAATAATTGACAAGAAACTTCACAATCTATCACATTTGATAGTTCATAAAAAGATCAATATTACCTCCATGATATTAAGGCATATCTATATAGTAGGTACAGGTCCTCATGACTCATCCTGTATAATTTTGTTATATTTTTACCAAGTCTAACTATTAATAGGTATATTAAACATTGTTTTTTTATGTACCTACACAATAATTCATAAAATACTTCAACCATTAAGAAATACACTTAATTCTGTGAGTATTTTTAATTAATACGCTTGTAGTAGTACAAAGACCTTTTGATTTTCCATCAGCTCCGTTAGTTATATGATGAATTACTTACCCAACTTAATTCACTCGAATGCTTTATGTATTGGAACCATTTTATTGCGTAGTTGCCGTACATATTGCAACAAATTGCTTAGAAAGTCACATTACAAATTAGTAAATATAAAAGATATTTTTACTGTGGATCCAGGACACACTGGAATAGAAGGAAATGTAATGGCAGATGAACTAGCAAAGAGGGGGACTGAAAATCCTTTTCAGGGGGTTGGGACCAAATTTGCGGTATCAGCTCCAATGTAAGAAGAAATAGGAAGAAATAGACAAAGACGAAGAAAAGAAAAGATGTGACAATTGGAAAGATCTAGTGCGGATTAAACAATCACTACAACTCGTTGAGCTCAGCTCAGTTGAGCTCAAGCTAGTGGACGAAGAAGAATGTAGATTCTGTAGCATCAATCAACAATAATGTTTTTTATTTTTTATTTCGACGTTTCGGTAGCGTTCCAACTGGTTGTCAAATTTTTTCGTTGTGTCAGATAGGTACCAAAACTTATTTAATTACTAGTTAATCTTGACAACGGTAGCTGGAACTCTACCGAAACGTCGAAATAAAAAATAAAAAAACATTATTGCTGTTTGATTCCCAAAAAAATAAGAGAAAAAGAATGGGAGAAGAGACCTCCATCCACACACTTGCGAATTGCACAGCAACTCCTAGTGCATTACACCTAGGTGATTATTGGATAGATATCCTAAGACTGAAGAAGCTTCTATTCTCTGAGACTAAGAGGGCACAAAATATCTTTTAGGTCTCAGTGAATGCCACCCCAATATATTTACATACATTTGTTTCTACTGCAAATTGGAAGCTGCTTTTATGCTACCTACTGTAGATTACAATTTCTTAATTAACTTGACAAGCTCAACATTTTGCTCAAGGATGTACTACTATATATTTTCCACAGTACATTTTTGTACACTATTCCACTGTTACATATCTTTTTTATATGTAGCTATAGCTATATTTTATGATTAACATTTTTGGTTATCTTCAATTTTTTTCTAACATTTTCTTAACCTTTTTTTTGTTTTGGTTGTTTTATGTTTTTTATGTATATATTTAACAATTTACATTATTTATTACTATTATTATTTTTTAATTTTTCATTTTTAAATAACTGGAACAGCAAGTGGAGAAAAATACATAGCGTAAATTTTTTTTTTCATTTTTGCGAATAATTTCACTGTATATTTATCAAAATTGAAACAGAGACCTAAGTTACGACGAGCAATATTATTTTACCTACGACCCCCCTGTAATCAGTCAATAGACACTTTTAGCTGATTATAAGTTTTTACATGTATCCGTATCCGTATTGGAGTTACGTTGACGTAAAGAAATTGTCAAGAAAGCCTTTTTAGCAGAAAACGTATCGCTTCGTTCTGTTTCTAATTGTATAACCTCAAAGTTTTTTTATTTTACCTTTTTATATTTTTGTAAAACGTAAAATGGGTGCGATATTAAACAATCCATTGCTGCTAGACGAGGAAAATGATGTAATATAGCACAAATAGCACGGAATACTGACTTTGGTCGGAATAAGGATACGTTTAAGTATACGGAGTAGGGTACGTAGCAATACGTTCAACGCATCGTATCGGCTGAGACGTAACGGGTCTACACATGCGCAGTTCGTTACGTATATGGATACGTGAGAAATTTAAGACAAGCTAAAAGTCTCTATTAACACACAGTCGGTATCAATGTAATGATGTCTATTACGCACTGTAAAAACAAAGCACAACTGTAAAGTAAATCGCACGGCTTCCCTAGCAACATCAACATCTTAGCAACTGTCAATAGACTTCGCCATTTTCTTCAAACTTTGAAAACATTCGATATGGCCACGCTTAACTATGAAAAGACCAAAGAGCCTAAGTATATGTATTGATTATAATTGAAAAATGGACTTTTTATTATTAACAATATATTAATGATGATTAAACGTTGGTTCTTCAATGTGCTTCTTTTGTGCGTTCATAAATTCGACGCTAAAATTCCACTTGACTTTTTCTCACTTTATGTATCTTCTTGTAGACACTTAAATTCGGCGCTAGGTACCTCTACTAATCCTTCTTCCTGTATTATTTTGTATGAAAATATCAGAAAATAAGAAATAGAAAACTAAAATAAAACAAGAAAACCCAGGCCCAAACCCGGTTTATCAAATATAAGCTTAATCCTTAAAGGACATCTTCCTTCCGGCAGCGTCCAATTTAAGGGTGTCTCTTCTGGGCTACAGGTAGTTAGCGTCCAATTTGAGGCCACCCCTTCTTTCATTGGTAATAGAGTAATAGAGATGGAGTTTACCAAGCACCTCCAATTATGTAACTGTTATTTCTTATGCTTCTTATAAATACAAGTACAAGTAGGTCGTAGGTAAAGTATAGTACGTAACTCGTGTTGTAAAGCATTTTACGCACTCACTGAATTACTTTTCCATTCGTGCGTAAAATGCTTCTTACCATACACGTTACGTAATATACTATTATGTATTAGTTTGTATTTTGATGAAGGGAGTGTGCCACGTGAATGATATCAGACAATGAAATCAACTGGTAACTAATTTTGTCGAAATTTTTCAGTAATTTAATTTATTTTATTTTTCCAATTGAATATTTCTTATTTTGGTTATTATAACGATGATCACAGATA
>CAJUYI010000370.1:0-11387 GCA_910591695.1 Galerucella pusilla
ACTTTATTTTCATACTTTTGTTTTACGAGTTGGTTGTTTCTCCAAAAAACATCGGTAAGCTATGTTGCTCCTCATTTTTCTAAATATTGTCCCCCATTTCTCTCGAGTTAGTTATTTTTTCAAAAGACATAGGTAAGCTATGTCACTCCTCATTTTTCTAAATATTGTCCCCCCTTTGTTCCATAAGTTGGTTATATTTCAAAAGACATAGGTAAGCTATGTCACTCCCTATTTTTCTAACTATTCTCCTCCCTTTCTTTTATGAGTTGGTTATTTTCTCAAAAGACATGTGCTTCCTCATTCTAAATATTATCCTGCCTTTCCTTCTCAATCTGGTTCTTTTTTCAACAGACATTGGTATTGGACATTTTTTTCAGCGCTTCCTTTTCAGCACACTAACATTTTCTTACGGGCTTCATAGATTTCGTCGAATTTTTTAAGAATTTTTTAATTTTGTTTGATTTTCTGTTTCAGAAATTTTTTTAGGGATAGATCTCTCAATTATAATAAAACTTATAAGCCTTATATTATTTGGTAAAGTATCCTTTGCATGCTTATTCTCTCAACTGCATGAGTTTAGTATTTGCATGCTCAAGCTTGAGTGTAGTAGGGGTTGGTAAAGTAGTGGTGATATTGGTAATTTGTGTTTAATGTTTTTGGTCAAAATATTGTAATAAATGTTAGTACCTAGATGTTAATATTTTGTTGTTATTCGACATACAATTGTTTAAAATTTATTTGTACCTGTTTGTATATTTTTAATACTGCACTTTGCTAGTAAAGACAAAATTTCTGGCAGGGTGCAGCCGGTAGAAAACATCCTGTAAGCCGGCGGGGAATATTTTTTGTCGGTCGTGGACTTATTGACCGATTGATTATATTTTTTACTGGCTGGGGATATCTTCCAACCATGGAGGACAAGCATCCATCCACGAGGAGCAACTTCCAGCCACAATTACTTATATTTGTTTATGCTTTGTCTTTGTATACTCTGATACCTTCAGTATTACCATAGAATATATAATTGTACCTTTTTCAACAATTTCCATGGTCGCATATATCAAATAAAATTGAGTTGTTGTTGTATTCATTTTGGCGGAGTAGAATTCAATGAGACCTCTGGCGGAAAAAATTGTAACTGGCGCAACGAGCAAAATAATTCGTTTCGCATTGCTTTTTTTTGTATTATATGCAAGTCAACGTAATTACCGTAAATTCATACTTTATTTATTTAATTTTGTGTCAGTGACAAGTTTAAAACTGTGTCTTCCTATTTAACACAACTGTCATTGTTTCTGAGGTGATATTCTTATATAATCAGAGATATTATGGAAGAGGTTATGTTATTATGTTTTTTGTTTTCATTGCAGATCAAAGAAAAAATAAGTCGGAATTAAAGATTTAAAATATTACTCAATACAAACCTACCTTCCCTGCAACTTATTTGTATATATAATTATATCAAAAATGATTTAAAAACACGAAATCAGGCCTAAAATTAAACAATTAATTGAACGCTTGTTGTACTTTTCACAAATATCAACCATACTATTACTCCAAAAATAAAAATATTAGGAGTCAAAATTTAGTTTAACAACACAAAATAATAAACCACAATCAAAGAAAAAGCAAAAGTTTTACAAAACACACACTGAAAACAACTAAAACAGCAAAATAAAACCACTTAAATATCAAAGGGCTTATACGGCAGCTGATTTTACTCGTTGCTATGATGACATTGACATTTCAGAGCGCCATCTATCGAATTCTACTTTTCCCAATAGTGCAGATTGTCCAATACAATTATCGTTTTTGTAAATCATTTTTTCCACGAATATAAATCGTAGCTTGAATTTTTTCTTATAGAAAAAAACCTCAAAGCAGAACAATAAAAGGCTAATACAAATTCCTATTCCAAAAATTAAGTATGCAGCATAACAATCCAAAAAAGCAGCACTTCCAAAACTGCTACCTTGTCCACGGCATTCTGGTTTTTTACTGTAAATTCTATTGATAATTCTTCTTTGTATTCCCGATTCCATTATCTTTCTCAATCTACAATATCATAAGAATAATGTAAATAAACTTCATTATGTCAAATCCACTAAACTAGCTCCATCTAGCGCTATAGCAATGAACACTCACCCCACTTTGATAACTTCTTTGTACGAAGAGTTCCTTTTTATAGCGATATACGGCTCTATTATATTAAACACAGTCATTTCTCTTAAATTACATTTTTCGTGCTCTTTATAGGTTTTCGCTATTATTTTGTAAGCAGATGAAGGGTCTGTTTGGAAAGCAAACAAATCTTTCTTGACTCTACTGACACCTTCTTCAAGAGTCATAAAGTTGGGTTTTTGACCTTTGGGTGACATTTTGTTGTATATAGCAGTTATTATTGGTTCCCTAGATGACTAAAAATAATAGTAGTGACTAAAGCAGATTATTCAAAGGTAGATAATTATTAGCCATAAAAACGTTGTTGTAAGTATTACTAACCTTAAAATATTGATGCACGAAAGAAATATTACGCATGCCCAAAGATATGGAATAATTCAAAAAATCTTCCGGATTTTTAATATTTTCAGCTGTACTTTGCAAAAGTGCGACAATATTCGCAGAATACGCAGTGAATAAAAACATAAGAGATATGAAAGTAATAATAGTGGCAATTCTTCCGGCATTACTTTTCGGTTCGGCTTCAGTTCCTTGCTGAGTTATGGCTCCCAATTCCAAGACCAGCACGTTCATTATTCCAGATTCCAGTTTTGATGTCGAGCTTTTATTATTTTCTTTAAAAATAGGATCCGTGTTTTCCCAAACTACTATTAAATACACTGAAAGAACAAAAGGGATTTGGTTTAATGGTTATTTATGTAACAAGGACGAAAAACTGTATTATAGGTAGTCGAGCCTACAAATTGATAGACAAGGCT
This sequence comes from Galerucella pusilla, assembly GCA_910591695.1. Taxonomy (NCBI): domain Eukaryota; kingdom Metazoa; phylum Arthropoda; class Insecta; order Coleoptera; family Chrysomelidae; genus Galerucella; species Galerucella pusilla. Next base: position 2,940 of record CAJUYI010000370.1, read on the forward strand.
AGCAAGCTGACAGTTTTTCGCCGAGGTAGTATATTTGATTACGAGATTTTCCAACGTAAGACAAATATCAGCCTATGGCTTATACAGGGTGTCCCGCCCGTAAATAAGTACCGTAAATTAGAGGCATGATAGATCGTTAAGAAATATTTTGAAATACCCAAATGCAACTTTTCTCTAACCTTCTTAGTTTGTGAGATAGAGGGTTTTAAAAGGAGGGAAAAAATAAGGAAGTGGGAAGAGTTACTGGGGGAGTTGGAAAACAACCCATGGGAAAAGGCGTATGAGATAGCGGTGAAAAGAATGGGTGGAAATAGGAACGTGGTTTCCAGAGAAAGATTGGGAGAAAGAGATTATAGAGAAATTGTTCTCTTGGGTAGAAGGAGGAGTGGAGGACAGGATTCGGGAATCCCAGAATACTAGGGAGATAGGGAAAATGAGAGGGATAAGGCTGGTAGAGAAGTGGGACTAATAGAGGAGGGGGGGATAAATGTTAAAGTAAGGAAAGCCCCAGGGATAGATGGCATGAGAGGTGATATGGTGAAGAGGCTGTTGGATGACAATGGGGAGTACTTTTTGGAACTATTCAACAGGATACTGCGGGAGGAAGAGTTCCCGGAAAGGTGGAAGGTGGAAGAAGACCAGTAGGGATGGGAAGCGAGCGGGGACTACAGGCCCATCAGACTGCTGTGTGGATTGGGTAAATTGATGGAGGGGATAATAAAGGTTAGGATTGAGGAGGAAGTTGATAGGAATGGGGGTTTTAAGGAAAACCAACATGGGTTTGTAGAAGGGAAATCATGCATCTCAGCGCTGGGCAGGGTGGTGGACTTGGTGGAAAGGGCTAGGCAGGGTAGCTGTAGGAGTAAGAAATTGGCCCTACTCGTGTTCTTCGACGTAGGGAAGGCGTTCAACAGTGTCAGTAAACGGGCGGTGTTCAGCGCGTTGATAAAGCATGGAGGTAGGAGTAGGAGTAGGGGAGGGGCTAGTTAATCTAGTAGAGAACAACCTGACGGGGCGTGCGATAGTTGACACTAGAGGGAGAAGGAGATTGGAGTGCCCCAGGGCTGGGTTCTGGGACCGACGCTTTGGAAGTGTGTGTTTGTTGAAGTTTGTGGGATAGGAGTGGGAGTGTTCTATCGAGTTAAACAAAGAGTACCTTTTTTGTAGGAAATTTAATAAAGAATTGCAGACAAAAGTCTTTAGCTTTCAATACAGGGTGTTTCAAAAATATGGTACAATAAAAGTTTACCAAATCCTTTTACCACGCCACTGGCTTATTAGAATTTGACATAATTAATACTGTCGATGTATTTTGAAAAGACGATAACCTACGAAAAATTTTAAATTTGTACTTTCATCCCATGAGGAGATATGAAAAAAAATGTTTATTTCTTCGACACCTTTAAACAGCCTGTATCTCACAAACTAAGAAGGCTAGAGAAAAGTTGCATTTGAGTATTTTAAATATTTCTTAACGATCTATCATGCCTCTGGTACTTATTTACGGGACATCCTGTATGATTGTTAATTTTTACTAATATAAAAAAATTGACTTTTACTAGAAATTTCAACTTACCCACTATAAATATGACAGGAATCAATGTCAAACAGCCGTACCAAACGTCTTTATTAAATGGTAAAACAAAAATGTTGGATACAAAGGATAATGGTGGAGCTTTGAAGATGAATTTCAGATAAGAAGGACAACAAGGTGCGACATATTCCACGAACGATAATCTGTCACTTAAAAAGAAGAAAGAAGTACCTGGAAATTGAATAATTATGTAAGTCTATCCTATCGACTGCGCCAAATATAATTCTGTTCTATTCCTTTTATTTGAAATTAAACTTTTTTATGACTCTTGGCTCTAGTCCAACAAATGTCAGCGACTAGCTCAGTGTGGTAAGTAGAAGTAAAGGGGCACAATAATATATCTTTTAGGTCTCAGTGAATGTCACCCTAATATACATGCATACAATTGGTCATTAAGACTTTGGTTAACCCACTTTAGCCAAGCGAATACCATAGAGATACTACAGATACTACAACACACAATAGGCCGTTGTGTAAGTGGGAATGTCCGTCTTAACTTCGGTAAGAGAGGAAGAGACAAAGGATCAGAGGTTTATCTGTCGTTGTCTGTGTCTATAGCATGCGTGCCATTAGAGAAAGTCAACCAGAGCCTTTGACTTTCTATCTCTCTATTACAGGCTGACGGGTTTCGAACTGGCTTCTTGCCTCTATATGTAGTATCTCTATGGTAAATACACGACTTTATTTATCTGCCATAGCTCCAGTACTATCAAACATTTCAATTCCCATCTGTAAAAGTATAGGATATAAACCATGTGTTCCCGGGAACTTGTATGACTGCAATTCCCTAATTGCCCATCTAATTATACTAGGTCTTGTGCCTTTTGAGACTATTTTTCAGTTAAAACAGCTTGGTCTACTTATCCGCTGCTCTGGATTGATTTGCCAACCCTTGTCTTCCAGAATTGACGCTGCTGGATTGTGGACATTTATTATTTTATGAAGACTTTACTCTTTAGTCTAATTTCCTTTAGGTATGATTATACCATTCGTAGCCAGGATCGTAAACTTAGGAGAATATCTGGAATTTCCAGGTAGAACTTTCCTCTAAACTTCCTTTTGCATTTTCTTTATTGTATCTATTATATCTGTAGGTTCTCCAGTCTTGGATACTTTTGGTCTTATTATACAGACTGTTTCACGACCAGCTTACATTACATTGGAGAGTACTGATACAACTTCAATAAAAATTGGCATAGACGGAGTGAGTACAAGTTATGGCGATTTTATGGAAAATATTTTGACATATATGTAAGCTCCGGTTACATCGATAGTGGACGACAACTTTGTTATTTTAATTGTAATACCCTGTATATTATTAACTTTTCGGATTCTATATCTATATCGCCAATTGAAGCATTTCCATATACCACTGTTGATTGTATGTGTAACTATCTCGAAAAGCTTCAATTAATTCCCAAATATGTTTTATTTAAACTATACATACGATAAATACATTTTTAATATTGTTTTGTGTTAACCTACAAAATGTGAAAACGTTACGCTACTGATTTGAAGTCGAATGTCAATTTTACAATATGGCGCTAGCTTTGACAACAAGTTCGCAACTTAAAGTGGTTTCTTACGTAAAATGGAGTCTACTCGTTGCTAAGATATTACTTTGATATTTCAGAGCTCCATATATGATCTATGGAATACTACTTTTCTCAATAGTACCATAACAAGCTACAAATCTTAATAGAATAAATTATTACCTGCCATTTCTGCGGTTCCCGATTGAAGATCTCCAATGATACCATCGTATCGGGATGTGTTACCGATTTTTCTTCCGAAAGTTGGTCGTATAATTTTTTTAGATGTCAAATTCACCATTTCCAGTAGATGGTTGATTAAAAACCAACTAGTTTTCAAATTGGGATCAAAATGTGTATCTCTAGAATATTAAAAAATATTGGAGTGTCTACTAATAGTGTTTTCGATTGGGTGCACTTTGGTTGTACTTAAGTTATCCCTTGGTTTTAGCCCTATGCATGTAAACTGTCAAATTTTGACCCTAAAATTGGAATCCACCTAAATGCATTTGGTTGGAAACGATTTGGTTGACTTGGTGGGAGCTGTTCACGCTTGCTTATAGTTACTTATGATGCAAATTAAATATTTTCCATTATACTTAAAAGCTAAATCAGTATACAAAAGGCTGGACAGTACCTGCAAGTCAAGTGGCTATCAGAAAACAGTCTAGCCTATAGAATTGAAAGTTTATAGGATGACCTTGAATACAAAAATGAGGTTTCAAACCCATCCACCTGAAGCGCTAATTGCAATTGAGTTGTCGAAACAGGTCTGGCAGCTAAGGTTTTTAGCACGAAAAGAAGAAAATATTTTAAAACTCATCAAAGCTGTCATATAGTTGTTGTCACCATTGTCTTTAATAGATTGTTCCCTATTGCCATTTGCTGCTGTTATTAGTGTTTTAATTAGGTACTGTAAGTTTAATCAAGTGTGATGATTCATAATATTTATAATGGTTGGTGTGAAGTGTTGCGTTCCTGGGTGTACAGACATTACATCAAAACGACATAGGTTTCCCAAACATAACCCTTTGTTGTTGAATGAATGGGTTGCCTTTATTCGCAATCAAAAACTAAAGGAATTAAGCGCTGAACAGATTTATAAATCCTACAAAGTTTGCAACAGATATTTTGAACCACAATACATTGTTATTGGGACCAAAAAGGGCCTCACTCGCAAAGCTGCACCTACAATCCTTTCAGGATTGATCAAAAAGTGATGGGAAATACGTAATATTATCACTCTTAGGCATTACTTAGCGCGTGGTAAAATGTAAATTGCATTTAGGAATTCCTAAATTCGTTTTAGATATTACCTGACTAGTGAAATCGGGCATTAATCATTCAAAAAACAAACTTCCATTTCAAAAAAGCACTATGATATAGTTCTGAACCCATCCACTGCGATCGCTGAAATTCTTCCCTTAGTCTTTTTTTTGGCATCAGCTGCCTTGCCTATTTCGTCAACTCAATTGCAACTAGCGCTTCAGGTGGATGGGTTTGACATCTCATTTTTTCATTCTGGGTAATCCTATTGGACTTTCACTTCTATAGGTTAGACTGTTTTGTGGTGGCTATACAACCCTTCTCATTGTATATTTTTATACCTAATTTTATAGCACATTATGAGTAGAGAACTCGTTCGATACATCTACAGGGTTTCTCATTATATTTTGACCCCCATTTTTGTTATTTACGGGAATACACAAAAAAGTTTTAAGTAAAAGTTGTATTCTTTCACCTGTATCGACCAAAAATGTGACAATAGACTGAATTTTGTTTAAGGGAATGCTCAATAAAATGCATCTTCAATATTTTAAATGGGATACTCTGTATTTTTTTATAGTTTGAGTAGCCCTGATTACAAATATATAACATTGTGTAGCATTAGCACAGTATAGGAACGAACCAGTAGTATTACTATTATAAATTTCATTAATAAATTGCCAGAGCTTCTGATGAACTTGAACGGATCGCTTTACGATTCATTTTACTTTTCGGTAAGTCTTAAAATGACTTGAACGTGTTAAATTTTTTTTCTTAAATATTGTAGAACAGTTCACTGATGAGTGAATAAAACAATAGTCTCATACAAAATATTTATTGGTTTACACACACACACACATCACTACCCGTTTTCTTCTTTTTAATGGTATCAATTGCAAAAAAATGCTTATAAACTATAAAAATAACAATGTTTGTTTGTCCGAAAAGTCGTAAAAATATAAGCCCTGTATAATAAATAATGTTATTCGCAAATTCACCACTTGTACTTTGGTTGGATCGCAGCACAGCACTGGCCGCCGGATGAGATACTCATCCGAACGACGTTGAAGGTCACAGAGAGCTCGGGAGTGTGACGTCACGAGATAACATACTGGTTCGTTCCTATACTGTGGTAGAACCATACGCCATTATAGAACAAAACTAATGCTACACAGTACTATATATTTGTAATCAGGAAATGCAGGGCTACTCAAAACTCTAAAAAATATAGGGTGTCCCATTTGAAATATTAAAGATGCATTTTTATTACATTTTTGGTCGGTACAGGTAAAATAATACAAATTTTATCTGAAACATTTTTTTGTATATTCCCGTTTTTAATGAAAATAAGTGGGAGTCAAAATATAATGAGAAACCCCTTACAATCTTAGTTTTTTCATTCAATTTTTGGCAATGTAGTTTTTAATCCTTTCAATTTCACTTGAAGACTTTTATTTCTACACATATCTCACAAACAGGAATTGAGGTTATGTTCAATTTCAATGTTGTAAATGTAAATATATCTGTAATGAAAAAGATCGAAGAATAGAAGTTTTGATCAACGTTTATTGAAGTATATTTCGACCTCAACTAAAACTATGCTCTTCTCGTTTCAAAGTATATTGAGAAGGATTACATGTTAAATACTCCTTTTCTCACTACTAGATGTGAAGTTGACATTTATTGCTTCTTCTAGCCAACTGAGAAGTTGAATTTCTCTATTAGTGGTTGATAATTGTTTTCTATTATTAACCTAGGTCAATAATGGACAAATTCAAATAATTCGAGAATTCAGGGATAGTAGTTCAACAAAAACTTGTGCAACATATTTGCTCCTTGAAATTACCTATCAAGATAGAATTGAAAATGCCATTAGTTTGAAATTCGCGCTCAACCAAAAATGACTGATGACATAACGGGTACGTTCATAAAGCGTTTTCGATTATTTACTTTTTGCTGCTAGTGGCAGCTCGTAGTGACTGAATTCCGTTCGTTTATTACCGGGCGTGACGCCTAGTCTTACCTTCCCCTTGCCTCTCAAGCACATACCGAAAAGTATGAGCTTCAAGCCACGGACATTAAATATTTGACGTTTGTCCGGTTTGACGTTTATTTAAAGGTTAAGATTGTGCCGATTACGATTTAATACGATTTAAACCTTACTAAAAATATCTAAATATGCAAAATTTTATTATCAAAAACATTATAATTAAAAACTGTTCTTCTAACAACACAGGAAATTCATTGGCATTGGCACATGACAAGTGATTTTGTGACAAGTGGTTTTGCTCAAAAGTCGTGACGACTGAGGTTTCACGCACAAGTACTTGATGCCCAAATAAACGAAAGCAACAATAATATATCGAAAAAAGACAGTGTACTTGTCAGTCAGACGACAGGGTAAAGGCTTCTCGTGGTGCGTTTCTGAATTATTTTTAAGTTTTGTCTTAAATTTGGCTAGTAGTGGACAGAATTTTATATACACCAGAGTGTTGAAGACATTTATAAGCCTCGAACCTTATTTTTGGTGGTCGGTCAATAACAATGGTCTTCACCACCTTTGTGTATAATATACTTATAAGTGGGCAATAGCTGGAATATTATGAGAATTTATAATTTTCCCAACTATTTAGGATGGGAAAGATACATTTGAAAAGCTGCTCATTTGATGTTACCAATATGTTCTCTAAAATTACTCCAAATAGTGCATAGCACTCTGAAATTCTCGACGAAGGACCCTACTGTACTTTCAAACATTTAAAGTGCATTCCAATCGAAAACACTATAATCTTAAATATTTACCTGAAATCTTCTAAATGGTTAAAAGAATCCTGAAACATCGCAGTGTATGTAAGTTTAATTTGCACACCCTGTAAGTTTGTCCGATTCCTTGAATTTAACATATTGTACGCTAGAAAACCACTTTGCGAATGCCACTCAGCTACATCATTTTCCAAAAACATCGTAGACTTTTCTGTTAGTTTATACAACGATTTTATTTGATAAATATCACCATCAACCAACTTAAATTCGTTCTTTTTTACCTTGTTTATTGCAAAAACGCTACTGTCGACTGAGAAAAATAACTTTTGAAACCATTTTTTATCTGTTTCACCCCAAATTATCCATTTATATGGATGATTCAACAGTTTTAGCTCATTTGCCTGGAAAAAATCGAATTAAATAATGTTGAGAGGAGAGAATCTTACACTTTTAATGACATGTTAAAAAATGACGACCTCATACTTCCCCCTTTCCGGACTTATTAGCAAAATAAGGTCGGTTCCTACTTTTTTCTACGAAAAAATCAGTGAAAGCAGCCCCCTAACTACCCACCCAATTAAAATTAATCTTCGCCAATCCGTGATTCTCTTTATATTTGTATTATCAGTACTTCCAAGAAGTTTGACCAATTTAAAATTCCTAATTTTAGTAAAATTGGGAGTTTAAAGAGAAAACGGTTTTTCACAATTTTCTTCGAAATATGTTCGAAAATACTGGAGAGACAAAAAAATGATAAAGTACCAAATTGTTGCTTTTTTATTGACTAAACATTTCCTGTGCGTAGATTATCTGAACAGTAAATATTTGGCGTGAAGTAGCTGTTTAAAGCCTCTATTTACGAGCAAACACCCCCTTATTGGAACCCAAACGTCGTAAGTAGTACGAAACAAATTTTTTGAGCAAGACCAAGACCAAGACTGAGTACGCAAGACAAAGAGCGGACAAGCAAGACCGAGACCGTTACCAAGACTATCTTGGTTCTTGCTTGCTAATCACTAAAAATTCCTAAGAACAAAAACTGGAAACTATAAATTTCCCTTAATCGTTACAAAACAAAAATAGCCTCATATTATAAAACAGTATTAAATAACACTAATAACAGTAAATTAGTGGGTAATAAAATTCCAAATAAACGAATCACCTCAAGTAAAATTGAAATTAAAGCTAACAACACCTTGTATTGCATGAAAACACAATGGAATCGAAAGACTGGTGAGAGGTAGGTGTAAATTTCTGGATCCCGCGTGACGAAACTGCGCGGCTCGGACGCAA
>CAJUYI010000370.1:44329-86723 GCA_910591695.1 Galerucella pusilla
TTAATAGGCCTGAACGAATGAATTTTATTTCAACTGTAATGTCGACCTAATCTAATTAAATAAGCAGAATAAACTAATATCGGAATCTCCGCCACTGCCGCAATATTTATCGTTTATCTGGCATTGTTAAGTTTTATTACCATATTGTATTTTGAGCTGAAACAGGGATGTATAGATAACCAATACAGACACCTACTTGTTTTGCATTAGAATTTTAGTATTTACTTGCAAAATTCTTAGGATCACTCTGTAAAAGATAAATTTCTATTTTAATATTTAATGAGGCTACTGTGCTGTCAGACATTAAGAAATAGAGTATATATAGGAGAGATATTTATTCGAAAAACCGATGGATTTGTGGATATAACAAAAAAAATGGTTTATATTGTTTTATATTGTTGGTGGCGATAAAGTTTGGACGGAAATAGGATACGGATTTGAAAATAAAAAGACACGATTGAAAAATTAGGCGTTGCTATTATTTATTTCTGAGATATACCTGGAATGTACCTTTAATGAATCACTTTGTATACAATGAAAGATCCAAGCTGAATGATTTGGGACAACCGGTAAATTTAGAAGCATAACACATAACAACCAGGGGAAAGTTAGAAAACACCCTTTGTGACATAGTACAAAAGGGGAACTATACAAATTGCTGGTGAATGCAAGTTGGACTTAGCTTCAACCCCACCAAAACGATCTTAATAGCCTTCACTATATAAGAAAAGAAAAACCAACCTCAAAAATGCCATGGTGAGACCAATTATTATCACTTATGGAGTCATTGCGTGGAGTAGTAGAACTAGCCTATTGACGACGAGAGAAAACCTTTCGAAAATTCAAAGACTAGCCTGTATATGCATTACAGGAGAAATGAGAACATGCAAAACGGCAGCCATGAAAGTGATTCTCAACCTCACACCACTACATAATATGGTGGTGGAAAGTGTTGCAGAACACGATATAGAATAAGTAGAGGGGGAATCTTTGAAAAATCCACCATCTTACTTCTTAGAAATCAGATAGCCTGGGACATACCACAAGAGGGTATGATTAAAAAGAATAACTTTTCAAAGAAATTCGTTATGGAAGGAATGGGATCCAAATACCATTACCAGACTTGAAAAGAATGCCATTCAATGGTACACAGAGGGCTCAAAAGCAATAGAAGGAACAGGGATAGGAGTGTACGGGCCAGGAACCAAACACTCTAAAAGCTTGGGAGAAACCCCAAGTATCTTTCAAGCGGAAATTCAGGCCATAAAAAAGTGTGCGCAGTTCAATATTGACAAACGGTATAGACGGCAAAGGATTATCATAATATCGGATAGACAAGCAGCCATTAAAGCACTGTGCTCTTGTGTAATCAGTTCCAAAATGGTGTGGCAGGCAAAATCAATTTACAACTTACTACCTTACTGTGGATTCCAGGAATAAAAGGAAATGAAACAGCAGATGATCTAGCAAAGAGGGGGACTGAAATATCCTTTTGGGGACCGGAAAACCTTTTGTGGTATCAGCTCCAATGTAATTTTGGAAGATATAGGTGAAGCCGAAAAAGAGAAGATCTGACCATTGGAAAGATCTGGTAGGGCAAACGAAGATTCTTCTGGGTGACTACAACCTGTTGTTGAGATCAGATGAATGCATAATTCAAAGTAAAACTGCACTGAGTTTAAACAGGGATCCTAACAAGACATTGTCGCCTGAATGGGAACCTGAAAAATCTCAAAATAGTGGAGGAAGAAGAATGTAAATTTTTTGGCATGGAAGAATAAACATCCATCCCCATACTTGCGAATTGCAGAGCAATTCAGAATCCTAGGGCACATCACCTAGGAAATTACAGGTACAGGATTGAAGAGGGACATTTATGCCTGTGGATATCCTAAAATTCCTCTGAGAAATAGTATAGTAGTATAGAATATATAGTATAAAGGAGCTACTAGTCTCTGAGACTCTCCTCAGGAGCTAAGTAGAAGTAAGAGGCACAATAGATCGCTTAGGTCTTAGTGAATGTCACCCCAATATACATACATATGTACGTTATTTAATATTACTTTGGAAATAACCTGTATAAGTATATATTAAGGTGTCTTTAAAAATATACAATCATCATCCACCCTTGAATAGAAGAGAAGTATCTATATGAAGCGTGAATCACGATTTTATCAAAAAATAATTGATGTTAATTTTTGCCGAATCCTTAATTTCATCTCAATGTCATTCATTAACAATGATTGACATCTCGAAGGTTATTATGTTCAATGTAAGTAAATGCGGTTAATATCAGGTATAGTTATTATAAAAGTATGGGAAAAAACCTCTATAAATGTTGACGTACTATTCTTTCACAAAATATCTTTTGGGTACGCTTTTATCCCCATATACTATACTATACGAAGTTGACAGTTACTTGGGTACATTGTAAACGTCATCCTCCAGATTACCTACTACATATTACAATTTCGAAATTAGTGAAAAATATGTTATCATTCTACTATTGTTAATAAAGCTCGTTGGTGAAGTTTTTGTTTTAATTTTTCTCATTTGAGGTTTTTCTCTGCCAAGTGGCCATTAAGTGATTCTCCTTCCACAGACACATGATAAAAAAAGGATTTCCTATAAAAAATCTCGAGCAGCTAGAAAGAATTCGTGTTTCTTTATTCTCGCTATTGAAACTTTCCAAATAGTAAATCTATTGATACTTATCTCTTAAAAAACTTATGTAATATTTCATTTTAAACTTTGAGATGTAATTAAGTGAAAGTGAAGATGTAATTTTGTCAACAATTTCACTTTTAATATTAAGAAGGTACATAATGCAATTGTTTTAAAAAAACATTTAAAGTCTATTAAGCGAATTTATGAGGACATCAAATGAAATTACACAATTCTGTGGGTAATTAGACTAGGTTATTTGGACAAACAAACAATACAAAGCAGTAGTAGAATTCATATAACAACCTTTTTGGAGTGCGTCATCGATTGTTAATGTCCTTCTAAAACATTACGCTGGAAGAAATGGAAAAAGGCAGGTCTGTGATTAATCCTAATAAAAGTATCACAATAATGAACCGTTTAAGTGTATTACAAACGTTTGACTTAAAAAATTTGACCAGTTGATGTTTAGATTACGCGCAAGCGTGATTTATCAATCGGGAGAAATTACATGATTCAAAATAGGATGCAGACGTACCTTCCGTTGCGACAATGTGCAAATAGGTATGCACTACAAGTTGGCAGAAGCAAACGTGAGCCCTGGTGGGCGTGTTCATGTCGCTGTAGTTGTATTTTTGTAGTAACAAATCGATATTTTGAATCGATAACCAAATATCGATACCATAAATGTCAACTGTTAAGAGATATGTAAACAAAGTCAAACTTGCTAAAAATGTAACTCTAAATATTAATAAAAATATTTATATTGGACCAAAACTAAAACTACCGTTTGCCCTGAATGTCTATATTTTCAAATTACATGACTGTATTAATGTCATGAAAAATAAGGGTCAAGTTTCTATGGAAAGCATCAAAATATGAACTGGTTATAGTCCAGTGTTGCCGATGCAAAAATGAAAATAACCCGAACTTACTATTCAAATTATCAGAATCTGTCAAAATTACCAAAAGGACACATTGGTTATCTAAATAAAGTCTTTGGCACCAGTCAATATGGAAAATCCCCCTAAAAAATAGCCATTTTATATATCCCTTCTACAAAATATTCGATAAACTATTGGATCCAAATTAGTGAAATTGTCTAAAAATCGGATAATCATCCTCGCATTGACAACACTGATACAGAATGAATAAAATGATGTATGTTGATGAAATCTCTCCGTCATATTATTTCGATTATATTTAACAATTACTAATGGACATTCGTTAACATTAGCTCTTGATTGGCTGCTTGCGATGACCTTATTTTAGTTCGCATATTTTCCGGGACTCATGTTTGGTTCTGACAACTTGTATGCACTGCCCGAAAGTAACTTTGAAAAACTTGTCTTGAAAAATAACAATATAAATATTTGGTTGAGCTGTTTAAATTGAAAGAAAATAATATAAAGTGTAATTAAATCATTTTTTAAAAATTGAGGAGTCTTTGTTTCAAATTGGTAGAAACAAATAAGACAAAAATAGACAATAAACTGATATTCGATTGTAAATAAATGTTTCAAGAAGCTCTACTTCTCTTATAGTTTATATCGTTTTGCAGCAAGAATCTTAAAACCAAACAAATTTAATTAGTAAATACACAATCTTCATTCCATTTTATGCTAAATACTATACAGGGTGGTCCTTAAGTATTGTACATAGAAGTACAGTACTAGTAGATTATCATGTCGTTAGAATGTCATAAAATAAAATATTTTATTTCACATTTTACCAGAGGTGTGATCTACTATGAATGGACCTTAATAAAATTTGACAAAAAAGTTTTGTAGTTAATCTTGACAACGGTAGCTGGAACGCTACCGAAACGTCGAAATAAAAAACATTATTGTGGTTTGATTCCCAAAAAAATTAGAGAAAAAAGAATAAGTAATGCCACAAGGAAACTTACAGAAGATACTTTTGGTCTAAAATGACCCATACCGACCGGCAGATACAGTACAGAAGTACAGTACAGTACAGTACAGTACATATTGCGATTTAAGTCAACTAGCCTCAATAGAATGTTGATATTAAGAGGCATACAGGGTGTTAAACATGGAATTTTAATTTTCGTTTTTTACAACAATTTAACGCTTTTTGACGTATATGCACAAAAATTTGAGGTTGGGGGTTTTTTGATATGAAAAATCATAATTTTTTACCTATTTAGATGTGTTTTGTGGAGGGCGCTAGATAGTCCACGTATGCGGCATAAATGCACGCAAAACTTTTTGCCTTTCACATTAGCGCTACTTTTATTGAAAATAATTAAAGCCACATCATTACAACAACAAAAACGGTATATCTGTTAGTATCCCCAAATCTTAACGGCTTTAGTGATAATCACATTTTAGTGATTAACTACATGATTATTATTTAACGAAATTACGTTCGAAAAATGGAGTTGTTGTAAAAAAAGGAAATTAAACTTTCATGTTCAACACCCTGTATCTCTTTTAATATCAACATTATATTGATGCTGGTTGATTTAAATCGCAATATTTTGAAGTGAAGATTGTACGATGTACAATTACTTAAGGACCACCCTGTATACAGTGATGGAGCAAAGTAAATATACTAAAACTTGTTATGAACATATTGACACCAAGCTTGTAAGACAAGTGATTGTTAAAATGAGACAGAATATATGCATGTATCTATCCGAAGAAAAAAAAATTTATTTAACAAAAATATTTGCGTTCTTCACACCCGCCAATGAGCCAACCCATCGGCCATCATCAGTGGGAGGAAATCGGAAGGAGAAGGTGAAATAAAAGTTCTTATTACAACCAGTGGTTAGTTTAAAACGGTTTAACGTTAAAACCGGTGAGTTCAAATCAGGTTGAGCGCAAAAATGTTTTTAAAAAATGTGATTGTCTTGCTCGTTGTGTGTCTAACGGGAATTTCCGCGCAGCTTCAGGAGGTTTTCGAATGGAAAGAAGTGAATTTCGCGTGGTCCAGTGAAGAAGCCAAAAACGCTGCGGTTATTAACGGGGATTATGTACCAGAAAATAATTTACCATTAGGTTTGGCGAGATGGAAGGATAAACTTTTTATAACCGTGCCGAGGTATGATGAATACTTGAAATAATAAATTAGTGCCTCAAAAATATATTAGAAGGTTTGATTATATAGAAATTTGAGTAATTTCCACATTTTTTCCAAGTTAAACCAATTTTTAATGATAATTCATAAACTGTAAGCGTGCCGAGTCGCTAATAACCCACATGGTTGATGCGACTAACTTGAAATAAAATAAATAAAAAAAAATTTCAAGAAAAATTTAAAAAGGTACTACAGTGACATCTGTGATGTCCCAATTGAATATATTTTCACAAAATAACCATTAAATGTTATTTCGCCATATGCATTACTGGTAAAATGAGGTGAGATGTTTTCTCAACGTTGATAGTGAGAAGTCGACAAAATCATAATGGGGAATCAATTATTTTTGATATTTTCATTTTAACAAGGTTTTTATGTCGATTTGAAAATTCAACTTTTGGATGGTGTAAAAAGTTCGCCATTTTTGCTGTGACATATACCCTAGAAGAGAAGTTAGCTACATAAATGGGTTGACATAGGACCACCATTCTGTCGTATACTTTTTTAAATCGTGATGAAGTGTATAAAGGTTATGCTTATGTTGTATTGTGTGAATGACTTAGGAGTTGTTTAAATTTACTTTTATCATTAATTCTAATTATAAAAATTTCGTGAACAACATTTGCGAGTCAAAATATATCAAGTTGATACTACGTAATGTCTTTTTCCACTAATAGCTGTGAACTTGACAATTATTGCTTCTTCTAGCCAACTGAGAAGTTGAATTTCTCTATTAGTGGTTAATACTTTTCTATTATTAACCTAGATCAATAAGGGACACATTCAAATATTTTGAGAATTCAGGGATAATAGTTAAACAAAAACTTGTGCAACATAAGTTTGTATACCCAGGAGATTGTCTTTAACATATTTCCTGCTTGAAATTACCAATCAAGATAAAATTATTTGAATAAAAATGCCATAAATTTAAAATTCGCGCTCAACCAAAATTGACTGATGACATAACGAGTACGTTCATAATATATGGAAACTGACAGTATACTTGTCAGTCAGACGACGGAGTAAACGCTTCGCGTGGTGCGTTTGTGAATTACTTTTTAATTTTGGTATTAAATTTTGCTAGTAGTGGAAAAAATTGTATATAATATACACCATTGTTGTGAAGACATTTATAAACCTCGTACCTTATTCCGCTCGGTCAATAATAATAGTCTTCATCACCTTTCTTTATATTACTAGATAGCACAGTCCGTTTTCTACTAGGATTTTTATCAAAAACTCACTATATTGATACTCTATTGCTTGGTTTGCGCGGCCACCATTTTGAATTTTCAAAATTTGAAAACACCAACATCTTTAAAAACATCTCCCCTATATTTCTTTATATTATCACCTCGATTTTGTCATTTTACTTGCCGCTTAAATAAACAAAATTTCAAATTGTTCAACAATTTTTGAAAAATTAAGGGTAGAAAAAATTTATTCAAATCTGCTTTTATCAAGACCGAAGATTTCTGGCAATTTTGATGTCCGCAATTTTTTTGTTGGAGCAAGACTGAAATAAGAGATAAAAACGTGAAGAGTGCTTTAAATCGTTCTTGCAAGCTGCATCGAAAGCTCCAGTGGAATTATTTCGAGAATTTAGGAAAATAATTAGGGGCTCATATGGGTGCCGGTACATAGTGCAGGGAATGAAATGGCAGACCAGCTAGCTAAAGAATGCTATAAAGGAGCCTTCACAGGTCCGGAACCGTTTTGTGGAGTCACAAAGGATTACACAAGAGGGGAAGTCGGGAACTGGCTAGTTAAGGAGCACCAACTCAAATGGAGGCTGACACAAGGACACCTCCATACTAAGAGTCTACTGAATAAGCTAGACAAGGAGCTCTCGTCCAGGCTGTTGAAACTAAATTTAAGAGAACTTTGAAGACAGTTACCGACCTGGTGACTGAACACTGTACTCTGAGGAAGCATCTGCACAGGATGGGCAAAGTTAGTGAACCTATGTGCAGAAAATGTGAACTCTACGATGAAACATCTACTCACACACTCTGCTTCTGTGAGAACTTACAAGGACTCAGACGGAAGTACTTTGGAGTGGAAATAACACAACCATCACAACTACTGAAGATTCCTCCAGATAAGCTGGTGGCCTATATAGAAGACACGAAGCTCTGGAATGGAAGTAGGTAGATAACATGGGTAATGGTACAAAGATTCAGTACAAGTGCCTGCGCAGTTGAGCCCAAGCCTATGAATGAATGAATGAATAGGGGCCCATATGACTTCGTACATAGTATTATATCTCAGAAAAATTTGATGTTTAGTATAATCACCGTAGGTACACTTACTACCGTCAAGTAAATTCACTTCGTCGATTTATGGGTTACCGAAAATTTCCTTACCCCTCCTATCGTCTGGCGAGTTCTGGCTAGTTTAAATCGAGAAAGTGTTGAGTACAGGGGTAGCACGCAATGCTAATGTGCTGCTGATCGAAATTTCGGAAATATAATTTTTGTTTTGTTTTCGTTTTTGTTAGTAGATCATTGTTTTTGCGTGAGCATTAAAATATTTATACATATTTTTATTATAAAGTTGTATTTAGTATAAATATTGAAGTGACTTATTTCATTGCAAATTGCCTGGAGTGATCTATTGTTCTGTTGATGATTGTCGCAGTAAACTGAAAGAGAGACCGTTTTTTAGATGCGCAAAAGACAAAATTAGGTAAGAAAAGAGGTAATTTAGTAGTTAACATTTTTTATTTTCTATATGATATTGCTGATGTGAAGCTTGGAAAAATGCTTTGGGTCTTAAAGGAAACCACCATTAGGCCAATATGACTGTGGAACAATGTTATAATAGGATAAAAATTTGTAATTTGCATTTTTGCTTAATACAAAATCTGAATTGCTTAAAAGTACAGTTAGTTCTACGACTACAAATAATACCTATACTCCTCTAAAAGTGTTTACGACTGTTTATAGAAATATAAAAAGTGTGGATGGGAATGGACTGGTATACGTTACTGGATACCTACTTAAAAAGTGTTTATTGCAGCATTCCTGTAACACTTGCTTAGAATTTATTAAGATAAATAATCTAGAAGGAGAATCTAGTGTTTTTATGAAATATAAAGATTA
Organism: Galerucella pusilla; assembly: GCA_910591695.1. Classification (NCBI taxonomy): domain Eukaryota; kingdom Metazoa; phylum Arthropoda; class Insecta; order Coleoptera; family Chrysomelidae; genus Galerucella; species Galerucella pusilla. Next base: position 53,203 of record CAJUYI010000370.1, read on the forward strand.
TAGTGTTTCATCCAACATTTGTAATATGGTTGTGCTTCCCAAAAATTTTGTGGAACTCGTTATAGAATTGCAAATCATATTTATAGATCAATTTAATAAAATAGCCCCTGAATATGGTGTCGGTATGACGCTTGATAATAGCTTTAAGAATGTTAAATTGTGTCATCCTTGTACAAATTTCCCAGTTGATTATTTTTATTCATTGTATACAAGATTACGTATTTATTATACACTGAAATTTGCTAATCGTAACATTAAAACTGAAAAATTACAGAAACAACACCCCAAACTAAGTATACTTAAACATTTGTAATCATTGCTTTGTTAAACATAACAATTTCCCCGGACGTGGATTGATGTAGAATCAACTGAACTAAGACTAATTAAAGATTAAGATTAAATGTAAACTAATAATAGCCAGTTGCAGTAGTGGTTTTAGGTGTGAGGGCGCTCTAGACCCGAGACGATATGGCGCCCTTTTTCTTTCGTAAATATTATATTGTTTTTTGAATTTTTTATATACTAATGTTTATTTTTTTGACTACTAGTCTCTAAACCTAACTTTATTGAATTTTGTTGAGGTATAAAAGTCATCTTAAAAATTTTGGCGAACCTCAAAATTTGCCGCCCTAGGCATCACGGGCCTAAGCCTAAATACGCCACTGGCCAGCTGTTCATGCAACATAAATTAAGAAATGAATAAATCTATCGTACATGCTCATTTCTTTATCATTTGTCAAAACTTCCAATAGTAATCAAGCTGTCAGATAGCTGATGATAAATATTAAACATAAACCAACTTGTCTACGAAAATATTATTGTAAACTATAAAATTTTTATCAAACATGTAATATAAGTTCATGGAAACAATAACTTAACACAAATCACCAGTAGGTGATCTGTGGTCAGGGCTTGACGCATGCGTTGAGTCGAATTCATGGAAGAAAGGAATTTATTAGTTGAAAGTTGGCCATCCTTCTTTATAGTTTTAATTTGAGTCTTAATTTTTCTAGTTTTTTGCATGAACATCTACATAACATTCCATAGTTTTAGTTTAAGTTTTAATTTTTGCTTTCAAGACTCCACCTTTACGGTTGATTTGCTAGTTAATAATTATGTTTTGTAAATATGTAAGAAAATTGAAATTCAGTTCAATTACAAAGGTGTTTCTTTGCATGATAAGTACTTTCTTACTTTGTTCAATTATGCAGGACCTTGCATTCCATCTGCATGACAAACTGCAGGATATTTAACCGATGTAAATGAAACACAATACAACTTCCAATCAAACGTTCAGAAACTTAGTTTCATAATATAATGAAAATCTTCCGGTATTTCGTATTTTTTTATCATATAAATAAGATCAATGTGTAGAAGGTTGAACGTAGAAATTTTCAGATGTAGCAAGACACAACATGTACTCGACCATTATTGAAGAATATTTTATTAATATACAAGGTTCTTTTATAAATCTTTATTTGTCAAGTTTCTTTTACAATATAAAATATACACTATACAATCAAGGATAAAGTATTATTACAGTTTCATGCGGACGGAGAACATATACCTTGTACTGATGAGGTGCAAATACGCCGAAACCAGTCTACAAGTTATGTAGACCCTTCTAATTGCAAGCCAGAATGGTTGGTGTTAAATATCTAGCACTTCTAGCAGTATTATCGGCCTGCTATGATCTGTAATAGATCCGTCCGTACACAGTATACATTCCCAGATATACAGAAGAAAAAATTGACCTTTACCCTGACGTCATACCTACTATATAACCTCGCGAAATCAATCAATCAATGAGTCAAAAATGGCTATTGTTACTTTGTCGTGTGCGTAAATAAGTTGACTGCTTGTTTATCTTATTCAGCCACCGTCTAAGAAGTGAGGTTAAGTTGAAAATATTCATTGAATGCGAAACAGATAATTCTGTACTTATCGTGAAATAAAAATAATAAATTAGAGGTCTTGAAAAAAATCGATTTTATAGAATTTATTTGAATGCAAATGATGAAATGCTTTGAACAAAACTCGATGTATCAAAATAATGACAGTTGTCATAAGAGGTCAAAATAAATTCTTATGAATACAACCGATTAATCGTTTTTGGTGCTATCTCTTTTCAACATTTGGAGGTAGTAATTAGAGTTTTCACAAGAACGTATATCATTGCTTGAAAGACAAGTGTACGTATATTGTATGATGTGTTTTCACTGTCAGTAGAAAAGGATGAGGTATATAAAGTTTGTGTTTACTACTATTCATTGTTAGTGACGTCAGGGTGAAGGTCAATTGTTTCTACTGTACAAGGTTCTTTCATTTAAAAATGCACAATGTTAATGATATTTGACAGACGCTGTATGCTGTAATATTTTTTTTCCAGCACTAGCTTGAAGTGGACAATTATTGCTTCTTCTAGCCAACTGAGAGGTTGAATTTCTCGATTAGTGGTTAATAATTTTCTATTATTAACCTAGGTCAATAATGGACAAATTTAAATATTTTTAGAATTCAGGGATAGTAGTTCAACAAAAACTTGTGCAACATAATTTTACATATCCAGGAGATTGTCTTTGACATATTTGCTGCTTGAAATTACCTAACAGGATAAAATTATTTGAATAAAAATGCCATATAGTTTAAAACTCGCGCTCAACCAAAAATGACTGATGACATAACGAGTACGTTCATATCAGGCGACGGGGTAAACGCTTATCGTGGTGCGTTTGTGAATTATTTTTAATTTTTGTCTTGAATTTGAGTAGCTTTGAAAAAAATTGTACTTACACCATGGTGGTGAAGACATTTATAAGCCTCGCACCTTATTCCGCTCGGGGCAAAGCACCTCGTGAAGTAACGTTGGTGCTCGGTCAATAATAATAGTCTTCACCACCTTGGTGTATAATATTCTGTTATTCGTTATAGATGGAAGCATGGAGTGGCTGCCAGCTTGAACTACATTCACCTCAATACCACAGAAAAATCCCCAGCTCTTCACCCTTACCCTGACTGGACTGCCAACCAACTTCCAAAAGAAGGAGAAACTGCTGTAGACAACCAGGTTGTATCAGTTTTCAGGATGAAAGTAGATCCATGCGACCGTCTATGGATAATGGAGACCGGTCTAGCGGACATTTTGGGGAATCCCAAGCTAATTATTCCTCCTTCTATAGCTATTTTTGATTTAAATACCGACACTTTGATTAAAAGATATAATTTATCAGATACTGACGTCAAAGGAGAAGATTCGTTCTTTGCAAATATCGTGAGTATGTTTTAAAATTGTTTGTTCCATACTACAAGGTCAATTTATCATTCTATTCATATCATAGATAGAGTTTGTTCAACCATCCTTTGCCGCTACATCATGAAATTTCCATCTTGATATCTCATTCGTGAAATGGATGAGACGGAATTATGACGTCATTAACGTATTTCTCAACCCTTTGTGTACCGACGGTACTTTGAAGTACTTATTAAAATTTAGGACACCCAAATACCTCAAGAAGAATTCTCTATGGAATATTTAGTTTATTTTCTGGTTTTAGCAGCAAAACTAATGTCGACGTAAACTTTATTTGTTACTTTTGACAGTTCAGTTGTCATATTTTGAAAACAATTCTTAACATAATATGTCATTGATTATAATTTTGAGGTTAAGTGTAAAATAACATTCAACTAATAGAAGACAAACGTAAAACAGCAGAATACGTCACCGATAGTGACGTAACGGCAAAGGATGGTTGAACAAACTCTAAATAAATAGTACCGTTTTTACGCATGCGCATCTATTGATGAAAGAAATTTAGATAAAAATTTCTTTTTAGATTGTTGATGTTACCAAAGATACTTGCGACAAAGCATTTGCTTACCTTCCAGATTTAGGAGGATACGGAATTGTTGTATATTCCCTAGCTGACGATAAATCATGGAGAGTAAAACACAATTATTTCCACTTCGACCCACTCAAAGGCGACATGACTGTGGGTGGAGTTAACTTCCAATGGACAGATGGAGTGTTTGGTATCGCACTTGGACCTCTAAATGAAACAACTGGGTGAGAAAAATCAACTTTTTTTATTATAAAATTAACTATGGTTCGTTCAATAGCCTTTTTGGTGTGCGTCATCGATTGTTTATGTTCTTATAACACATTACGTTGGAAGAAATGGAAAAAAGGCAGGTCTGTGATTAATCCTAATCAAACTATCACAATAATGAACCGCTTAAATTTATTACAAACGTTAACCCCAATCCACCCTACATAATTCTGAATGCGTCACTTTTATGAAAAAATTGAAAAACACGTCAAAAATTACATAAAGGGGGACGTTTCGAACATTGTTTAAGATTTTTGGGGTTATTAGTCAACATATTCTTGAATAATTAGCTGACGTAAATCTTCTATAGATGCTGGCTGAGTGGCCCCAACATGGGACCTCGTCTACCTATCCACCGAGCAGCGTAATATATGGAGGTGCCACATCTTGTTAAATCGCTAACAAATTTTCTGATATGGCATCATCATTTTCTAGTATTCGTTTTATTTCAGTATCAATAGCTTCTTTGAGTAATTATAGATTAGACTCACCATTTATGTTTCCCTCGGTTCGTAAGTATTTCACAGGTTTTGACCATAGCCCTTCTGCATTCCAGAAAAGCCTAGTAGTCATGGTAGCTATTTTTCTAGCTGTTTCCTTTGATTCTATTTAGAATCAAGTGTCACTCCATATATTTAACTTCTTTGGATACTTTTGGTTTATTTTTCGGAACAATTTTACTCAATCTTGTGCGAGAATTCTTCTATTCAGAAAATCAACTTTAACTGAATGGTCATCTTTAAAGCACCAGTCCTCCACAATTCCCCTTTTGGCATTCCTCCTTTGGAACTTTATTTTAAGGGCATAGCAGTGACAGTCAAGCTGTCCTTAAAGCACTTCAGAGATCCAAGGTAACATCTTGACTGGTATGGGAATGCGGCGAAGAACTTGGAAGACTGGCGACTCGGAACAGTGTAACACTGGAGTGGGACCCAGGTCACAAAGGAATCGCTGGCAATAAGAAAGCTGACGAACTCGCAAGAGCAGGATCGTCAACTCTGATGATCACCCGAGCTAGCTGTGGGCACTCCCAGATGCTCAACTAGGTCATAGTTAAAAGGGTGGATAAAAGAACAACACAATAAACTCTGGAAGAGTACGACCAGGCAAATACATGGGAAAAAATTCATTAGAAAAAGTAGCGACAGAACAAACTACGCACCATAACGGGGCTACTTACGGGACACTTTTCCACAAAGGAACACCTGAACAAAATAGGGCTGTATAACGGAGACCTTACATGCAGAGATTTTTTCTATTTGCATTCAGGGGTAAAAAATAAGGCAAATTCATGTATACTTTACTATACCTAATCCTTACCGTTATCCAGATATTAAATGTTTTCTGTAAATTTTTAGAGATGCAGGATATCTTACTGCAAATAAAGCACATATGTTCCTGTAACAACTTTGCCATATTTACCATGTATTAAAAGCAAATTTACATAATCTTTTTTATTTCTTAGTGCTTGAATCAACGGGTCAAAATTAAATTTAAACAACACCTGCATCTCTCAAAATTTAGAAAAAACATTCAATATCTGGATAACGGTAAGGTTCAGGTATATGAAAGTATACATGAATTTGCCTTATTTTTCACCCCTGAATACATTAAAATGGAAAAAACCGGGTGGTTCTGCTTAAGCAAATCAAGAAATTTGATATTTATGAAGTTAAACTTTGATCACTTTTTATACACACCCTGTATAAAATGAAAAATTTTCCAACATAGATTCATATACGTCTGACCTTGCTAGAAGCAACCGAACAGAAACCATTTTCATATATTTAAGGGTATCCTTGTAAAAAAATAATTTACATAGGTTTGCAACGGTCAAATTTTTTACAAAAAAATCAATAACTCAAAATGTATGCATTTTTCGAAAAAAGTTTATAGTCAAAACTATACTAAAATTGTACGTATATTTCAAAAATGTATTAATATACAGGGTGTTCTATTCAAAATAACAAAGTTGCAGTCGACTTCCGTTAGAACCGGAAATCTGCTATCTTTGAAAATATTTTAGTTAAAAAGATAGTGGCCGAAAACCAAAACGTAGAAATTTTCAAGATTTCACTATAAATATTTTGCCATATACAGATAGTTTTAACTCGTCGTGGGACACCCTGTATAAGTTGTGAATATGGAATCACACCGGAGAACATATTCACCAAGCAACTGAATATAAATCATCCTATCTAAGGAACTTGTACCTAGGTAATCCTGGAGACGTCATCGTCATCTAGTTCACCGACGGCTCCAAAACAAACCATGGTACTGGGGTTGGCTAGAAAGAGTCTGCATCTGTAATAACTTTCAAGGACTCAAACTGAAGCGCTTTGGAGAGGAACCATTACAACTGCTTAAAATCTCCTCAGTTAAACTTGCTCATATAGAAGATACGAAGCTTCAGTTCAACAGTCTGAGCTGTTGAACACAACAAAATATATCCTTGGAGAAAAAATATATTTCTTAACCACACTTTTTGTTATTTTTAGCTTCCGCCTTGCTTATTTCCATGCCTTGGCTAGCAGCAATCAATTTTCCGTCAGTACACAAGTTCTGAAGAATGAAGTGTTGGCAACAGATCCAGCATCTTTCGATTTATACCAGGTAATGAATAATTAAAGAAAAAAACAAAACAACTTTTGCATCGCATTTTGTGTTTCAGTTTGAAGGTGTTAAAGATGACAAAGGACAATCTTCATCGTCCGATTTTGATGTAAAAACAAACGTTTTGTTCATAACGCAATTGCAAAGAGATGGAATAGCTTGTTGGAATCCCAGAACCAAGCTAGAAGCAAATAACTTTCCGTTGATCGTCCAAGATCATGAAAAATTAATTTTTACTAACGATATATCGGTGAGTGATTGAGAAGTAGTTGTTTCGGATTAATTTATCTGTATGTATGTATGTATATGAATGTATGTATTTTGGGGAGACAGTCACTGAGACCTAAAGGATCTATTGTACCCCCTTACTTCTACTTATATTTCTGAGGAGAGTCTCAGAAACTAGTAGTTCCTTTAGTCCTATTTCCCGGAGGAGTTTTAGGATGTCTGCAGGCTTCAACTTAGGTAATTCCGTAACGAATTTCTTTGAAAAGTTATACTTTTTCATCATACCGTCTTGTGGCATGATTTCTGATTTCTAAGAAGTGAGTTGGTGGTTTTTTTAATGATTCCCTCCCTACTTAGTCTGTATCTTGTTCTTTCTGCAACGCTTTCCACCTCTGTATGTAGAGGGGTGAGGTTGAGAATCACTCCCATGGCTGCCGTTGGGCATGTTCTCATTGCTCCTATAATGCATATACAGGCTAGTCTTTAAATTTTGGAGAGGTTTTCTCTCGTCGCCAATAGGCTAGTTTTACTGCCCCACGCAATGGCTCCATAAGTGATGATTGGTCTCACTATGGCAGTGTACATCCAGCTTAGGATTTTTCGGTTCCAACCCCAGTTTCTTCCTGTAAGGTTTCTGCACACTACTAGAGCCATTTTGTTGCCTTGTATATAATTTCTTTATCACGTTTGTTCCACAGGAGTTTACTGTCTAGAGTTAAACCTAGATACTTGATTTCTTGTCTCCATTCAATCTCGTTCCATCAAGTTCTTAATTTATCTTTTGTATAGTTCTTTTCAAAATCTGAGAAACTGATTTGACTTAACCTAACCTAACCAAAAGTCTTATAGAGTTTTCAGGAAATAATTTATTGTTCGCCCACAAAACAAATACGACCCTGTTATAGCTAATACTTTTGTCTTTATTGCAAGTAACTCCAAGAGCTCATCCATATCTCAAATCCAAACTAATGGTTCAATAAAACTCAAAGTCCAAACCACAATAAATTTTATTATAGTCCCCAAAAGGACACATATGATGCTACTAGTTTCGGTACATTATTACCATCATCAGGCTGAGTGAAACATACAGTACAAGGAAAGTCGGGTTGTTGCCAAAAGTTAGAAATTCTCAGTATGCTAATACATGCTTTAAAATATTTTAATTTTTTTTTTACTTAATGTGGTAAGGAAAGAAAAGAAAAGGGAGGAACATTAGGAATTATATAAATGAAGTAATATAAAAGAATTTTAAAAAAAACTTATGGCAAAATTCCAAGTCATTATCCCAACTCACGTCAGGTCAGTTTCTTAGATTTTGAAAAGAACTATATAGATACTAACGCTCGTTGTGGTATATTCATTTTATTTATTTGTTTTCAGATTGATGCTGAAAGAAATCTTTGGATCCTTTCAGATAGGATGCCAGTTTTTATTTACAGACAATTAGATCCAAATCAAGTTAATTATAGAATTATGAAAATCGCTATAGACGATGCAATCAAAGGCACATCTTGTGAATCTTGAAAAATTGTTTAATCAGTATTATTCTATGCGTGATGTATATTTTAGATATTAAAATATTTTTTTAGAGTTTAAATATTGGATTTTGTAGTGAAATTGTATTAAAAAATTGTACAGAATATTGTGTTTTCATTTCTAGGATCTAAAATATCTCGAAAATAAATATTTCAAGTCCTCTCCGCTAAAATTGTATTTTGGTAAAGGTACTTCTAAACGGGCAATATTTTTAGTGCAATATGTAGCTGCAACACAGTGGCTGGCAACATTGCCAGCAATAACAACTATACTGGGTAATATATTGACAATATTTTCAATGTTTCCCGGCCACACATGTCTTGTGTTGCCTATGTATTTAATTGGTTACAGCAAGAGTTGCCGGACGATCGCTAGGCCAGCGAAAATACTCAGCAATTTTACTTTGTTTTGGTGTTCGTTTGTTGTTGTTGTTATGAAAATTTTGGAGGTTATAGTATATAAAATGACTATTACTTGGTCGAATGGAAAGATTATTGAGTTTATTAATAACATACATTTATAGTTTGTTCAACCATCCTTTGCCGTTACATCATAATCGGTGACGTATTCTGTCGTTTTACGTATGTCTTATATTTGTTGAATGTTATTTTACACTTAACCTCAAAATTATAATCAATGACCTATGTTAAGAATTGTTTTCAAAATATGACAACTGAACTGTCAAAAGTAACAGTTATCTGTTATGTCAACCTTAGATAAGAAATACGTTAGTGACGTCATAATTTCGTCTCATCCATTTCATGAATGAGAGAGCAAGCTGGACAATGTATGACGTAACGGCAAAGGATGGCTGAACAAACTATACATCCTGAGTTATAGAATGTGGAAACCGGATGGATTGGCAGTTATTGGCACTTACTCGTTTTCATCATAATTTCAATATTTGTTATCTTCCCCAACTTTAACTGAACACAGAGGGAGACGTATAAGCTTATGGCTACAACAAACCTCTTGATAATACATCAATCAATAGTGTAAATAAAACAAAAGTATAATAAAAAATGTATATTTAGAAAAATCGACAGTAATATATAATTTACATTAACGTACAAAAACGTAATAATAACAAATAAATAAATACAACAACCAGTCCCAAACAACAATAATATAAATTTCGATTTTTAAAAACTATCAAATATATACTTTTATTAGAATTGAATTTATTGTGTGTGGACCCTTACTTTGTGTGGAATCTTCTCACTTTACTTTTTTTTTTAAATGAAACTAACTGTCTTTAGATGATATTTTAAATATCAAAATAATTCAGAATTTTCATTTATATTTTTTCATTGAAGTGGAATTATTTGGAAACGGTTAGTTTCATTTAAAAAAGTAATACATTTATTACAATTTTATTCATCTTCCAAGAAGCTACAAAATAAATAATATAAAAAATAACGGATGCTGCAACTCACCTTCATACATCATGAAATGTCACACCTAGGCAAACGACATTTCCAGTGACAGCTGTCAGTTGTAAAATAATTGGGACTTTTTACCGTTAAAATGTATACGTTAGGCAACCCCTTAAGCATCATAAGAATAAATATATTTGAATGAAATCGTAAAGTCGACAAATGCTGAGGATTGTTACTTTACCCTAGGGATAGGAGTGTTCTGGCCAGGAACCAAACACTCTGAAAGCTTGGGAAAGAACCCCAAGTATCTTTCCAGCGGAAATTCACGCCATAAGAAAGTGCGCCCAGTTCAATATTGATAAAGGATACAGAGGACAAAGGCTTATCATAATGTCGGATAGTCAAGCAGCCATTAAAGCACTGAGCTCTTGTGTAATCAGTTCCAAAATGGTGTGGGAATGCCTAGACAAACTCAATGAACTAGGCGAGAACAATATAGTCACCTTACTATGGATTCCACTGGAATAGAAGGAAATGAAAGAGCAGATGAACTAGCATAGAGGGGGACTGAAATACCTTTCTGGGGGCCTGAACCCTTTTGCGGAATCAGCACCAATGTAATATTGGAAGAAATAGGTAAAGCCGAGAAAGATCTAGTAGGGCTTATACAATCAAATACTCTTATGGGTGACTACAACCTGTTGAGATCAAATGAATGCATAAGTCAAAGTAAAACTGCGCTAAGAATTTTAACAAGGATCCTAACGGGACATTGTCGCCTGATAGAGCAACTGAAAATGCTCAAAATAGTGGAGGAAAAAGAATGCAGATTTTGTGGCATGGAAGAAGAAACCTCCATCCACATACTTTCCAACTGCACAGCACTTCAGAATCCTAGAGCACAGCACCTGGGAAATCACTGGATAGAAGAGGTACATTTACCTAAATTGAAGCCTGTAGACATCCTAAAATTCCCCTGGGAAATAGGACTAAAGGAACTACTAGTTTCTGAGACTCTCCTCAGAAACTGAGTAGAAGTAAGGGGCCACAATAGATCTTTTAGGTCTCAGTGAATGTCACCCCAAAATACATACATACATACTTTACCCTCTAGAGAAAAAAAAAAGAATCTTTTTCGCTCGCTTATTTCATCAAACTTTTTGGGATTTGTCGACTTTAAGCTTCAACATTCTTTTTCTAGCGCCAATTTGTAACTTTGAGCTCTAACTACACAAACAACAACTATTGTTGAACATTTAGTGAAATATAAAGAATCATTTAAGAAGAGTAGAAAAGAGAGACATGTAAAATGTGTCAAGAACTGATACTCAAGCCCGTGTTCAGCCTCAAGTCCTGTTTATAAGTACGGGCATGAATGAAAGAGAACAAGAGGAAGACATATTAAGGATGTAGTCAACTGTCATTGATAATGTCTTGCAAATTGTGGACTGAACGTCAATTCAAGTTAAATTATCGAGAGCTCCTGAAAAGTCGCTGAAGACTTCTCTTTGGGCTCAATTTTTAGGGCTCGGCAGGTGTCTACGGGTCTTCCCATTGCCATGAACTTTGAATCATCGGGAAATGTCAATTTTTTGCCGTGTTATGGAACAATTACAAGTTAATGCATAGACAGCAGAATTCCTACAGGCAGAGCAGCAGCTGAAATGAGGACACTTTTAGGTCTCATTATCTCGATAACTATCGAATTTTCGCAAAAAATTATAGGGACCATTTTTGTAGATAATAAGACGATCCTCATTTTTTATCCGAAGAAAAATTCTCTAATTCGCATATTGAGCTAGATATTAGCGAGAAACCCTCCTTTCATAAACTCAATCACGTCAAGTTTTTTCTCGTTTGAAAACACCTGCCGTGACCTACAAATTGAGCCCAAAGTGAAATCTTCAGGGACTTTTCAGGAGCTTTGTCCCTTCATTTACTGGACTAACAGGAGAATCAAAGTTATCTTAAAATGGAAAGATACGAGGTAGCAAAAACTAAGACAAGCATGTGTTTATATTATTTTCAGAATTAATTGTGACAATTTTGTACCAAAACCCTCACATACTTAAAGACTCTATTGAAATTAGTTCATTTGAACCTCTACTAACCTCATATCTGAACTTAATTCCAATCACATGTAGTTATTTGACAATGTTTGCTACAAAAAATTTCGAAATGTGCTATGAAGAACACGAAAACATTGCTATAGCCGGATCTTCGGTTTCGTAAGTTATCAAAACATCTCTAAATTTATCTAAAAGCTGTAATAATTGACTTCTTCTTAAATTCTCCAGGTACATAATCTCCTCCACATGATGGTTTCCTTGGAAGTATTCTTTTCTACACAATCTAGCGAACAGCTTGAGATCTTCGGGGGTATTCGTAGCAGGTATCTAGAAAAAGAAGATAGTTAATGTTGAGAAGAAACTGAAATGGGTTGGAAGCATGCAGTTGAGAAGGAGCATTGGTGTGGTACACTGACAGTCCTGACAGATCTAAGACTGATATAAGGTTTGTTCGTCAGAAACTATCAGAAACCGTCAGAGGCATGCGCATTAAAAAAAATCGTTCGTAGAAACAATTTGGCAGTTGGTGATTTAAAAATCCTTTGTTCGAAGAAAGAAATTTGCGGTTTCGGATCAGTTGCCAACTATCAGAATAATTTGCTGACCGGGATCAAATTTTCAGTTTGAACATGCATATTGTGATGCTGTAGATGTAGAAAGTGACAAATTTTTACTATTTTTCTATTATAGTAAAAAAAACATGGAAATAGCTAACCAGTCAGTTCCTTCTAAAATAAAACAAGTAAAATAATTTGTATGTTGTAATACCGGACATTAGAAAAAAAACTCTGTGAACCTTTATTATTATTATATTTTCAGTTTCTGTCTAACCATTCTGACGAATAGATGTACTTATAACTAATATCAAATAAATTCTTTTTAAAAAAGCTGTTTCAGTTTCGAAACACTTATCTCTGGCTTCTTATTAGGATGACCAAAGAATGACACACACATTACAAAATTATTTACTTATTTTAAATTTTTTTCAGCTCTTCTTCAAGTGATGATGAACTTTTAGTTCATTTTTATCAAAGATTCCACTGTCGAATTTTCCACCCGTTTGTACAACAAAAATTGCCAATCGATTTACAACGAATCACAAACGGAATGTCAGAGTTTGACAAATTTCCCATCGATTGGAAATTCCTTCTACGAACAAACCTATTGGAACAGGCACTGGATTCCTGATTGTTCTCCTATTCTGGCTTAGTAGGTACTCCGTTAATTTTGGCAAGGGTTATTTGATGAACTCTTTGGCCTGCTTCATTCTTCTTGGGGCCTTGTTCCACCTGTTAGGGAGCTGATTTTTTATACAGGGTGGTCCGTAAGTAATGGTCCAAAGTGAAATGGAAGATTTTTCGTCTAAAAATATTACAATCTGACGCAACTTCTTTTAATAAAATATCGATGATAAGAAAGATACAGGGTGGCAAAGTTGAAATGTCACAAATGTTTTTTCTCGGTAAATTGGAAGATTTCGGATATATAAACGTAAAAATTTTAAAATAGGGGTTTTAGGACCTGGGTAATTATAAAATGTTATCCATTTTGATGTATTTTCTAAAGGGCGCCACAAAAGCTATGTAATTGGTATAACTGTGCGATTAACTTATTTATCGTTAACGGTATCTCTCTAATTATTGGAAAATATTAAAACTGCATCATTTTTGCGACAAAAAGGTATACCTATCATTAGTCTCGAAAGTTACTGGTTTTTCGAGATATTCGCATTTTTAAACCCCCCTTCATAATTTTCATTTCATTTATTAGCACAAAAATAATAATGTTAGTAGGCGCTGATGTCAGCAAATTTATTATCAGCTATTATATAGCAAGAACATTGATAATTTGCAATTATATTGTCATAGATTTCGAAAGCGTATTGCTTAGTAACACCTCGACTCCGAAGGCGGAGGGCTGTTACCTCAATGAAATGAAATGAAGCTCTGAGAATTGCATATTATGGTCTAGTTCAGTATCATTTACAATATGGGGTACTACTATGAGGATTGTCAACTTCATCAAATGATGTCTTTATTGTGCAAAAAAAATTGTAGAGCACATCAATTTACAAAAATACATATTGCAGTATGCAGATGACACCGCTTTAATTAGTCATAATAACAGCATCAAAAAAACAATGAAGGAACTGCAAACATTAATGAACAGAACGGAGAAATGGTTCAACAGGTGGAGAATGAATCCTAACCCTTTGAAATCGCAATTAATAATCTTCAATCATACACCAACACCCAAAACACCATCCATTTATATTAACAATAACATAATTCCATGCACATCAACCGTAAAGTACCTCGGTATGACTATCGACAATAAACTTAACTTTAATAAAAACGTGGAGATATCAAAGAAAAAATGTATTAGCCGAGGAAAGCACTTTAGAAGCATAACATACCAAAACATGGGCATAAGTAAGAAAACTGCAGCACACATATACAAAAGTATCTGTAGACCGATACTTGAGTATGGCCATATAGTATACCAAACATCAAGAAGACCCGTATGGAAAACATTACAGACAGCAGAGACAACAACTTTAAGAGCCATCGCAAAAATAAGACATCCATCAAACCCTCTCCACAATCCACCAAACAAACTTTTATACAAAACCACAAAGATACAGCCACTGAAGGATAGAATGACAACTCTGTCCCAAACATTCTCTAAGCGGACGCATAATAAAGAAATAATGGACAAATTATGCATTGAACGAGATCACAGACAACAGTTGAAACGAAAATATTCTAGTAAGACAGTTTGGGAAGTTGTAAATAGTCAGTGAAGGATAGTGAAAATTTTGGCAATAACTTTTAAATTTTTTATTTATTTATTTATTTTTTTTTTATTTCCTAATTATTATTAATTTTATTTTTTTCAATAACACAAATATTACTTTTATTACTATTAAGTATATTATAATGAACAATGTAAATAATACTGGCTGAAGGACCTCGGTCGATGGCCATTTGGTTGTACCAATAAAAGACGTTTATTATTATTATTATTAAATAAATAAAATTTCATTTTAATTGTAAAATAAATGTAGTCATGTTGGATTTATGTAAATCAATTTTAGACTTTTAGTCTGTAATGACGTGTCTAAACATGTTGTGTTTGTTTATATATAGAAGTAACTGGCATACTATTGTATACCCTTTGTAAAGATCAATAAATTTCTTTCTTTCTTTCAAAGCAACATCCTTGAGAAAAGTTATGACAAAATTATTGCAAATTTATTAATGTTCTTGCTATATTATAGCTGATAATTAATTTGCTGACATCAGCGCCTACTAACATTATTATTTTTGTGCTAATAAATGGAATGGAAATTATCAAGGGGGGTTTAAAAATGCGAATATCTCGAAAACCGGTAACTTTTGAGACATATCATAAGGATAACTTTTTGTCACAAAAATGATGCAGTTTTGATATTTTCCAATAAATAGAGGGATACCGTAAACGATAAATAATAAGTTAATTGCACTGTTATACCAATTACATAGCTTTTGTGGCGCCCTCTAGAAAATACACCGAAATGGATAACATATTATGATTTCCAAGTCACTAAAACCCCCATCTTCAAATTTTTACGTTTGTGTATCCAAATTCTTCCAATTTACTGAGAAAAAACATTTTTGACATTTCAACTTTGCCACCCTGTATCTTTTTTATCATCAATATTTTATTCAAGGGAGTTGCGTCAGATTGTTATATTTTTAGTCCAAGAATCTTCCATTTTACTTTGGTCCTTTACTTACGGACAGTGCCGTGCAGTACTATGAAGCAGGGAGGCGACTGCATCAGGCGGCATTACAAACGGGCAGAATTTGGAGAGAGAATTAAAAAAATATTTATGCGTCTGTTTTTCATTTAAAACTTAAACTTTTTCCGATTTGTGTGAGCGCAAACAAAGTTAATACATCAGAAAAGAATTTGTTATTATTTTAAAATATTCAAAATAAGGGGCGGCAGTTAGGAGGCATGCATCACCCTGAAAAATATCACCGCACGACCCTGCTTACGGAGCACACTGTATATTATCAAAATATTTCAACCTAACCTTATTTTTTTTGTTATTCAATCGCAATTAGTCTTTTTTACTTACGGACCACTCTGTATAAGCACTGCTATTTGTTTGTTTTTTTGCAGTGCTTTTGCCATGCCACAGGGATATTCTGTCTGGAATATCGTCACTTGATTGTCTAGACTCTACAAACAACCATAATTATTACCTTAAATATTGAACTTCTTTCTTCATCAGGAAAATCCAGAAGCAATTCCTCTTGATAATCCTGTTTATCATCTTCTGTAGACGTAAAACTTACATTCTCTAGCCTACAATAAATAGAATATTTCATTTTTCAAAGATATAAACAATCAATCCTAAACATACGTAATATTGCTCCTACTGGTATTTATCTCTGTAGCTTCCGAAATGGTAGAAGCTCCACTTTCCGATTCAGTTCTATCTGTGGTATTTGTCTGGTAATTGGATAGTACGGTGCTGCTTCTGGGCGAAGGTGATGTTAAATGTTTTTTAGCATTATCTCTAAAATTAAATAAAACATTTTTTATTATAAACTTTAAGACTGTTACAAAATGATACTTACACCTTATTTAGATGCAACCCGTTATCAGTAGGCATATATTGAACGTATGTGTGAAGCTGCATTAATAGATGCTGTTGTAACATCCAAATAATAGTTTGCACTAGCTGTGATTGTTGTGAAGGATGACATAGTGGATTGCACTTTTGGCCTAAAGAAGTGGGTAGAGAAAATTCACTTATCACACGTATCAAATTTAGACCTAAAATAAATTTAAAAAGTTATAATTATATCAACTGGTTGTGGTAAAAAAATCTTTACCTGGAAAAGCTTCACTGAACTTATCAACTAGAGGTGAATTCAAATGAATAGGGGCATTGGGGGATATGACATATTTGTTTGCAGAACATACTGGAAAGATTACAGTTGCTTTTGCCCAATATACCAAATGAGCTGTCAATTCAAACACCTAAAAGTACAAATATTGTCACATCTTTTAACTCGTCTTTTAATAAACATGAAAAAAATGTATTACTTACATGAGTTAAGGTTAGATCTGAATCGGCTGCCAAAGTTTGTAAATTTTTTAAAGGTGAATACTGTGACAACATTCTGTCTAAAGAAGGTGAACCATCTAAAGATGTAAAATCATTCATTTGATGCAAAGGATGTAATAGTAACAAACTGTGATATGGCCGTAATGCATTCAAGCACCTTAAAACAATACTTATGTCATTCATCTCTCTTTACATTGTTTTGTTCAAAATATTACCAAATTATTAAATAAGCAAGAAAATGTAGTTTATACATTTTTGTATGGAAGCAGGTTTTGACAACACTCCACATGAGGTTATCAAAAAGGCATTAAATAGAAGAAATGTTTGTCTATTCAAAAATTAACACAAACCTGTCAATATCACCAGGCTCTACAATCTTCCCTCTCATATGCCACTGATGGACTTTTTGCGGTAAACAAAAACTCAAAGGAATCCACCTATTTATTCTTAAGCTAACAAGTCCTTAAATCAATCAATTAATATTTTTGATACGAAATGATCTAAAATACTCAATTTACCAGTTGAACAGAGATCATCATACATTTTCTTAATGTTGGCAGCAAGAGAGCACTTTTCTAATATTATTTTGAAAGCACTACTTGGACCATTAGCGTAACCATCATCATGTGCAGTAGTCATCAGTTGAGTTTGTTCAGAAACATACCCACATCTCTTTTCTTCATATTTAAGAACAATACCCATCCTTTTACTTAGATCATGATAGCATTTTACTGAAAATATTACACTTGTAGAAATTACAAAATTAGAAATTGATGTTACAGCTTACCTACAGAATGACTGGCTAATGCTTGCAAGGCAAACACTATATTAACCAACATACCAGATTCATCTTCCTTTTCCAGTTTATTTCTCAACTGTAGTAAAGTAGGATGACTTACAAATCTTACATCATTAACTTTTAGTTCAAACTTTCTATTATATAGCTCAGTTTTAACTGCAAAAAGGGAAGACAGAACTTCGTCAGTAAACCCGGTCAAATTCTGTTTGTTTATATTTGAATAAAGTTGGCTATTACGTTGAAGTAAATCGTCTACTACTGGAAGGGTATATGGATTTTTTCTTCGAGTACTGGAGGGTTCGTTACTTAGTTGTGTTTGAAAGGGATACCTAAACAATAATCTGTCCCCCTTGCTATCTGATTTAACTAATATTATACATAGAGGGCTTACTTCCATCACTAAAACTTTTTAAATTAACATTTTCTCTATATTTATTGTTCTTTGCAACAATTTTACAGGAATTGTAAAATGTAACCTAAAAAAATATCAGATGTGTTCTGTCAAATTTACTAAATTGCTGTCAGTGTCAATGTCAATAATGTCATGCTTTCTTCAACAACAAATAAACCATAGACAGACGAACAGAACCTAAATTTCATATTTCACATTTTATCGACAAATACGTTCTATATTTTTGCCCAATATTACAATTAAAGAAGGACTAAACCTACCAGCCCACTACTGTGATCCACTGGATCCATGGGATTTTCATGGCATAGAAAATAGATGAAATTTAAGACAACAGGAAAGTGGAATACAATAGTGAATACCATTGTAATTTTGGCAAACAAATAAATATTTATACGATTTCAACATGGGAAATCAACTGGTAGGCATAGCCCCTTCTCAAATTTTTACTGTAGAACGATATCTTACAGACATTCCAAATTTAAAGTTTGATACAAGGTAAGAATAAGAAACGACTCGATATATAAATTATATGTTATCACTTATTTATTTTCCATTAGTCTGGGAAGCACTCGATTTTTAAAAGTAGCAAGAGCAGATTCTCAAGAAGGACTGATAGTGGTGAAGGTATTTGCTATTCACGATCCCTCATTACCACTTTCTCAACATAAAGACCACTTGGAAGATGTAAGAAAAAAATTAAGTTCAGCAGTCAACTGCACACCATATCAGAAAATTATCCTAACCGAAAAAGCAGGAATAATAATGAGGGAGTACATAAAGTACAGCCTATATGACAGAATTAGTACAAGACCATTTTTAACTAACATTGAAAAACGTTGGATAACTTTTCAGATTTTGTATGCTCTTCACCAATGTCACAAAGTAGGAGTATGTCATGGAGATATTAAACTTGAAAATATCACTGTTACTTCGTGGAACTGGGTTATGTTAGTAGATTTTGCTTCATTTAAACCCACTTTTGTACCTGTAGATAACCCAGCTGATTATTCATATTTCTTTGATACATCCCGTCGAAGAGTGTGCTATTTAGCCCCTGAAAGATTTTCTAGCACTAGTACTACAATAACTGAAAGTAGCTCATTAATTACTGAAACTAATTGCGATTCTGGTGATTTGACACCCGCCATGGATATTTTTTCTGCTGGGTAAGTTATTTATATAGGGTGTCCAGTACATTAGTAGAATTGTAGATTGTCAAAAAAAATTTCAATACAGAGATACATTTTTCTTTACTCTTGTTAATTTGTGAGATACAGGTTGATATTGATTTTATTGCACATCTCGGGGGATAGAAATACAAATTTTTACATTTTTCAGGTTATAGTCTTCAAAATACATCTACAGTATTAATTTTGTTAAATATCTTCTGTGAGTTCCTTGTGGCATTATTTATTATTTTTTCTCTTATTTTTTGGGAATCAAACCACAATAATGTTTTTAATTTTTTATTTCGACGTTTCGGTAGCGTTCCAGCTACCGTTGTCAAGATTAACTAGTAATAAAATAATTTTTGGTTCCTATCTGACACAACGAAAAAAATATGACAACTAGACAATCAATAATATTTTGAAGTTTAAGACTACAAAACTTAGTTGTCAAATTTTATTAAAGTCCATTCATAGTAGATCACATCTCTGGTAAAATGTGAAATAAAATATTTTATTTTATGACATTCTCACGATATGATAGTCTACTAGAAATGGAATCCAGTGAAATGCACGTTCCAAGAACGGTTTTCAATGGGATAGCGCTTTTTTTCGCTTATTTTGGAAATGTTGTTAATAAAACGCGTTTGTTGTTACTTTTTTGTGTATGATTATTTTTGTTTTCAAAATATGTATAACTCAGTTTGGTGATTTTGTGTATTGAAGTGTGTATCGATTAACAACTATTCCAATAATAAATCATAAGAAAACCTGGATAAAAACTTATGATGCTATCCTGATAACGCAGGTAATTGATTATTGGAAATTTCTCCCAATTTCTCCCAATTTTTCCCAATAAAAACCGTTCCTGGAACGTGCACTTCACTGGATTCCATTTCTAGTAGACTATCATATCGTTAGAATGTCATAAAATAAAATATTTTATTTCACATTTTACCAGATATGTGATCTACTATGAATGGACCTTAATAAAATTTGACAACAAAGTTTTGTAGTCTTGAACTTCAAAATATTATTGATTGTCTGGTTGTCATATTTTTTTCTTTGTGTCAGATAGGGACCAAAAATTATTTCATTACTAATTAATCTTGACAACGGTAGTTGGAACGTTACCGAAACGTCGAAATAAAAAATAAAAAACATTATTGTGGTTTGATTCCCAAAAAATAAGAGAAAAAATAATTTTGTTAAATTCTAATAAGCCAGTGGTGTGGTACCAGGGGTTTGTCAAATTTTATTGCTCCATATTATTGAAACACCATGTATTTTAAAATTCATACCATAAAAGTTGATGTATCTTTTTTCAGTTGTGCATTATTAGAGCTTTGGAATGAGTTACATGTTCCCTTTGAATATTCTCAACTTTTGGCATACTGTTCTGGAAAATATTCACCTCAAAAACATCTCAACAAGCTAGATCCAGATCTTAGGTCCCTTATTTCAAATATGATAGAAAAAGATCCACAGAAAAGAAAAAGAGCAGAAGATTATCTGGCCGAGTATAGAGGAACTTTATTCCCAGAATATTTTTTCTCTTTTTTGCAATCTTACATGCTAATTTTTTCGTCTAGTCCTATATTATCTGCAGATGAGAAGATAACTCGTTTGAAGAGTGACATAAATGATATATTCACATTTTTGGGACCCATGACAAAGTCAAAGGATGATAGTGACATTGATAAATCAGATAGTGAAAAATTTGACAAAGGAGAATGTGAGGGATTGGTTATTATAACATCATTAGTCACTTCGTGTATTAGAGGACTCCATACATGCTCCTCAAAATTATACAGCTTAGAAATCTTGTTGGAATTAGCATCTCACGCTAGTGATGAAACTGTATTAGACAGAATTCTCCCCTATATAGTAAGTACTTTAATAATTATCTATTAGGTATTCAATATAAGAGCTTCCTTGTGGCAGAAAGTCGAACTAATTTGTTGTACATTGTTTCATAACTGTTAAGTAGACCGAGTATTAGGAAAAGTAGGATAGATGGCGCTCTGAAATGTAAATGTCATCTTAGCAACGAGTAAAACAAATCTGCTGCCGTATAAGCCATTTGATATTATTCAAGTGGTTTTATGTTTTATTTTGCTGTTTTAGTTATTTTCAGTGTGTGTTTTGTAAAACTTTTTCTTTTTCTTTGATTGTGCTTTAGTATTTTGTGTTGTTAAACTAAATTTTGACTCCTAATATTTTTATATTTAGAGTAATAGGTATGGTTGATATTTGTGAAAAGTACAACAAGCGTTCAATTAACTGTTTAGTTTTAGGTCTGATTCCGTGTTTTTATTTTATTTTTCATACAATTATATCTACAAAAGTTGCAGGGAAGGTAGGTTTGTATTGAGTAATATTTTTAATCTTTAATACCGACTTATTTTCTCTTTGATATGTAATGAAAACAAAAAATAGAATAACATAACCTCTTTCATAATATCTCTGATTATATCAGAATATTACCTCAGAAATGATGACAGTTGAGGTAAATAGAAAAACACTGTTTTAAACTTGTCACTGACACAAAATTAAACAAATAAAGTACGAATTCACGTTGACATGAATATAATACAAAAACAATGCAAAACTAATTATTTTACTCGTTGCGACAGTTACAATTTCTTCCGCCAGAGGTCTCATTGAATTCTACTCCTCCCAATTACGTTGCTTTGCATATAATACAAAAGCAATGCAAAACGAATTATTTTACTCGTTGCGACAGTTACAATTTCTTCCGCCACAGGTGTCATTGAATACTACTCCGCCCAATAGTGTTTCTATAATGTGAATGTAATGACAATAAAATAAAGCAATGTTGTCAGATATATTTTCTAAAATTGTTAGGCTCAAAAACAAGTAGACGATGCTAGAAGGGTGAGTTCCTGTCACGTCTCACTACTGCTTTGAGCAACATTTAGTAAATAACCTCAAACCACAGATCATACCTAAGGAAGAAGTAGCAAGCAATGTAACTGTAACTTTATTTGTTACGGTTGTTGCATAACGCATGTTTACAAGCCATATGTCCTGTGTTTAAAAGTTAATTTTTGAAGATATTCTCAAAGCTTGAATAAATGAGGCTTTTACTTGATGTAGATCCATAGTAAGTTATGAAATGAAACAATTTTATTTTGTTAAATCTACATTGTATTTAAACATAAAGTGACGCGTTTCGCTAACACAGTAGCTTTATCAAACGAATGGAGGTATAATGAGAAACTTTCTATTTATACACTATTTATACAGTCTGTATAAATACAGTAACGTAAACTTTTATTATAATGCTTGGTCATTACATCTTTTACTGCAACTTTTAATGGACTATTAAAAATTTACATTAAATAATAACGACTTGTTATGATTTTTTTGTTAACAGTTAAACGATAAATATGTTTTGTGAATTAGAGGAATTATGTGGGGATTATCAACATAATGGTGATATATTTATTAATAAAATTTTATCTTTCAAAATAAGACAGAATACAGAAGGTTTTTCTTATTTCTATTTGCCTGATTGCACTGATATCAAATCCACCAAAAAAATTAATACTGACTAATCACAGTCCATGAACTAATTCCTAATAAACTTAAAGCAAAAACGAAAAACGTATATAAACAATAAATTCCTTCTTGTTGCTCATTTCCGTAACGAATTTCCTTGAAAAGTTATATTTTTTCATCATACCGTCTTGTGGCATGTCCCAGGTTGTCTGATTTATAAGAAGTGAGGAGGTGTTTTTTTTAATGATTCCCTCTCTACTTAGTCTGTATCTTGTTCTTTCTGCAACACTTTCCACCATCATATGTAAAGGGGTGAGGTTGAGAATCACTTCCATGGCTGCCGTTGGGCATGTTCTCATTGCTCCTCTAATGCATATACAGGCTAGTCTTTGAGTTTTGGAGGTTTTCTCTCGTCGTCAATAGGCTAGTTCTACTACACCAGGCAATGGCTCCATGAGTGATGATTTGTCTCACTATGGCAGTGTACATCCAGCTTAGGATTTTTGGGTTACAGCCCCAGTTTGCTCCTGTTTCCTGTTTCTGCCTATGATATACATATGATGTAATTGTTATCAGGGGCAATCTGTATCTGTAAAGTAGGGAGGGTGAGTGTAGACTTACAGCACATAGGCCACATGTGACTGCATTAGCAGATTGCCAGTCGTATTGTGAGGGTGTTGTTGGTACTTCCATCCAGTTCGAGGTTCCAGAAAGACAGAACCTGAGAAGTGAGTTTCCATAAGAATCCCAGCGCTCTCTTGGAGGTTGGCGGCTTTGTCGCCATTTTTCTTGTCGGGATGCAGATACCCTTATGGTGGTCGTTTGAGAGTGCCTTCTGTAGCCTAGAAATTTGTGAGTAGTCTTCGACTGCCTCACAATAGGCTCTCCAGGCTTCTCTTTGCTTTTGTCTGCAGACTTTTTTGAACTCTGAGGTTGGCTTGATATATTCCCCAGTCCTCTGAGTTTTGTTCGTTTTGCCTTGTTAAAGGTAGTTCTGAGGTGTTCCAGTTCAGGGCACCACCAAGTATTGGTCGTGCCACCTGTCTGAATCATCCTCATCAGACAGGACTCCTTATAGGCAATGTCTATTTTGTTTTGGATAGATACTGTGTACCTTTCCAGTTCCTCATTGTTGCTATAGCTCTTCTACTAGTTTTATCGTTTACCTCTAAGCATTATTCAAGAGAAAATTATTATGTTGAGCAATTTATTTGGAGTATATTCCAATAACCAGAAAGGAAGAGAAAGTAGAAACGTCAATATATGCTTGTTCAAAAGCTTGACAAAGAAAGTGAGGTTATAAAACAATGTATAACAAAGTATCTAGCTCAGTTGTTGCCAGAGCGGTGTTACAAACTATTTTGACAACAGCCTGGTGGTAAAACAATAAACAAAGCGTTCATAACACGTGGTACTTAATAGTGAGGTTATGCTGATTTATAATGATAGATCGTGTTTGAGTTTAGTTGGTTTTGCTTCAGTGTAATTTTAAAGTTATTTTAATTGTTGAGCTTGCAGATTTAATAATATATAATATAGGTTAATAGTTGTTTGATAATTATTGATCGTGTTTATTGTTTTGCCACCGGTTGTATTGTCAACTGTCGTGGACACGCCCTATGGTTGAATAAATAATATTTGATGATTTCTAGATGTATTTAGCACACGATAGTTCCACACGAGTCAAAATATCAGCCATAAATACAATAACAAAATGTTTGGATCTGGTTACTAAAATATCCCGATCTGATGCTAATATATTTCCGGAATATATACTGCCAGAACTTGCGCCTCTAGCGACAGATCCAAATACTTTTGTAAGAGCGGCTTATGCTAAAAATATCGCAACTTTAGCGGAAATAGCATTACGGTAAGAATGTGTTTCTTTAAATGCTTCTTATTTTCATAAATGTAATATTTTAGGTACTTGGAACAAATACAGAACGATTGGTATGATAATAACAATACTAATAAACAAAAAGACGAACATACTTTCAACTATGAATTAGAATTGCAAGCTTTGCACGAAATGATATCTCAAACTGTAACTGCTTTGTTGACTGACACTCAGTCAGTTGTCAAACAAACTATAATGGACAGCGGAATTACTAAGTTATGTGTATTTTTCGGAAAAGTAAAAGGTAAAAATCATATTTTTCAATCATTAAACAGACTAGATAGATAACCCGCTATACTTTGTAACCAACATCTAAATCAATTTACCCATTCCAAAACAAGGATAGCTATACTTTGGCAAGTTTATCTGAAGCCGTGAAAGGAATGCAGTAAAAAATCATTCGATATTGCCACGTTTAACTATGAAAAGCTAAAGTGCTAAGTATGTAGTGATAATAATTAGAAAAGGGACTTTTTATTATTAACAATATTAAAAATATGATTAAACGTTAACTCTTTAATGTGCTTGTTTCTTAGGAGTTTTTCTATTAACATTATTTTTCTAATTCATTAATATTAAAGGATGAACACTTTTCCAAATTTGCTATGGGCTTCTTTAAGCTCTGGCAGCGTTGTGTGAAAACCATAATGACCACACCCTCCGAACTACATAATTGGTGATTTTTATCGAAGGGCTTGACTTCTTATTGACAGGCGCCCGCGTGTGTTCTTCTCTCTCACTTCGTCAATTGATTGATATTGATATATCCAGTGGCGTTGGTATTGTCAGTGACCTTTGTATTTTCAGTTTTACTTGGTACCGTACGCCATTTGCACGTTTATGTCCGATAGGCGCCATGTTTCCTCGCCTCTTACCGATGCCCCGTAGTTTCAGATAAACTTGCCAAACTATATACACCGCAGCTTCCAACAACAGTGCCGTGTTGTGTGAGGAAGAGTTTAATGAACTGAGGACCGGTTTATCAATAGCAATTTATCCGTCAGTTAATGCTTAACTACCAGTTATTTTGGAAAGGTCGGTTTATCAACAACAGGGTAACTTTAACTTTATCCGGCAGATAAAATGTCAAATATTTATCTTTCAGTTTCAACTGGCGGATAGGTCGCTATCTGGAGGTTAAGGTCTATTACATAACCTCACTTTATTCGGTAGATTTGTTGTGTTTTGATTTCGTTGTGTCAAATTTACTTGGGTTATGAACAAAGTAAAAAATGGAAAGTACTAGTAGGTACTACTAAGAAGAGAGGATGCAATTTCATAACAGAGGAGAGAAATTTACTTTTAAAAATTGCAAATAAACATAAAAATGTAATAGAAAATAAAAAACGGATGGGGTAGCCTCGAAATCAAAAGAGGAGGCTTGGATGCAGGGTGAAGCAGCAGTTCGACATTCAAGTGGTTCCTCAATCGGTTCTAATATTGATAGAACAGTCTCTTTTGTCATCCTAAATCTTGCATGAAAATCCTGGTCATCCCACTTTTCGAAGTTGTCCACTCTTTCCCTAACTGTATAAGGCCTTCTTTCATACTCAAGAACTTGCACAGTATCTTCGTCGCAATCCAGAATATAATCATTCAGAAAATTCATATTCATCAACAACCAAAAAATCTTTAAGAAATAAAAATAAAAACACAAAACTTTGGATAAACATTCACCAATAACCTAACAAAAATATCAATTGATGTGACATGACCTTGTTCTTGTTACAACGAATGATATTGCTCACATTCATTCGTCAGCATTGCCAACTTTCTTTATCTGTCAATTAACAAACTAGAGTATAAAAACGAGTTGATAAACCGCTTTCAAATAAACTGGAACTTTATCTGATAGTTACTTTTATCCGACGGATACTTAACTGATGGATAATATTGGCTATTGATAAACCGGGCCTGAATAATATTAAAATTTTCGAGTTACAGTAGATCTTATCTATCTTGGATTTATTTATTACTCGAGGAATACATTTCAGTTGCCACCGACTTCATTAGATACTCCTACTCTAAAACATTGTATTTTTTACCTGACCTGCATGGCGACTAAAGTCTGTTCGTTTTCGAGAAAAACCGCACGAAGTAAAGTCACGTGAATATTGAATGTCCTAGGAAAATGGTTAAGGTTGAACGGGTCGTATTCTGTTCCCGTACAGCTAACATCTCAATGCGAGTGGTCCAATATGCAGCCGCATTGGTTTTTCTTGGGACCGACCAACCAGACTATAGATACCTCCATGATTTTTTGGGAGGGGAAAAAACATTGAACTTGCTTTCCATGTTATGCAACACAGAATATAGACTAGTCGAATTAGCTTACTTTGAAGCAAAAAAAAATTGTTAACACGATGGGAACAGTTTGGAAATGGTGAAGAGGCGTATAATGAACGTAGAAAAAATAAATACGTGAGCAGGGGTGTTTCCAGATATATTTGGGGGTTGAAAAGGGGTGGAATTTTGGATTATTGCGATTTCCGGCGAAAGTTGATGTCGGAAAGAAAAGTGTATAACAAAAAAGTGGTAGATCACAAAAAGGTCTACAACTTTTGTATTGATGATTTTTTCATATAACCTCAAAATCTCGGAGAAAAATGCGAAAAACCGCTTATATCGTTTTTTATTTTTCATTTACACAATAATAATTTTATTTTGACAAAACTTGGTGGAAGTATACCTTTTCGTGTCCGAAAAGTCCACAAATTTTTTCAGATAAAAATTTTTATCTAATCATATTTTAATCTAATCAGATATTTTGATGTTCTTCGTAAAGACGGCCCTGCTTCTTTTATAAAAATAGCAAAACTTAACATTGTCAGTAGCACTGGCAACTGTGTTATCCTATACCCGCGTACTGCCATCTTAATGTAAATTCCACTGTTGTTCCTTTTTTTTCAATAAAAATATTTGATATTTTTTAGCAAATGATATTTTGCTCTCCCATATGATAACTTTTTTGAATGATAAAGAAGATAAGGAATTGAGAGGAACATTTTTCGACTGTATAGTCGGCGTTGCAGCTTATATAGGATGGCACTGTTCAGGAATATTCACTCCACTTCTACTACAGGTGAATAAATACATACAGATCACGAAAAATCTTATGGAACCGTACCGACTACACAAGTACGACAAGGAAAATATGAGAAAAACAGCTTGAACGAGAGAGAGAAAGAATAAATGTGCGCGCGCATCGAGGCGTGTACCAAGGTCCAGGGGCTGGCCGAATGTTGATTGTCCTGTACAGAGAGAAAAATAATTCACTAGTTGGTGGTATTCAGTATATTCCCAACATGGAACATGGTGTTGAAGAAATAAAAAAATACAATCATTATTACGTAACCTGTACATCTTAAAATTCATTTTTGTCAAGTTGATCGTTTCTGACCAAGTTGATAATTAATTTCTAACTACACATTATTTTAGTCATTGTAGCTTGAAAATAAAACAGTATTTCTTGAGAGAACCATAATTAATAAACTAAAAATCCCTTCCATTAATAAATTGAATTGAAAAAATAAAATAACTAGTGAATTCTCTTTCTCTCTGTAAAGGACAATCAACATTCGGCCAGCCCCTGGACCTGGGTACACGACTCGATGCGCGCGCACATTTATTCTTTCTTTTTCTTTCAAGCTGTTTATCTCATATTTTCCTTGTCGTACTTAGGTATGTACTTTTTGGCTGAGATCTCAGCTCACATCGGTAATGTGCGCGTTCTTTTTTATTTACTCACTTCGAAGTGAGCTGAGATTTTACCTCCCCCTTCACCGATGCTGAATGAGATGTAAGGGGGTATCAGTTGGACTTGAGTCGGAAATAAAGTGGAGGGGATGATTTTGTTTACATATAAACACACATAACCTAATTTTCTTTTGTTACAAATTATCAATTGACTAAATAAAAGAAAAATAATTATGGATACAATAATATTATTAGATGCTGATACGAATTTATATGTTTTATGTCTTCTATTCACGCATGCGTCGGCAGATCGCGCGTTTCAATTGAGTAGTTCGTTCTTTTTGGTGCTTACTCACATCACTTTATCTCAGATCACTTTAACTGAAGTGAGCTGAGATCTCAGTCAAAAAGAACACACCTCTTGTGTAGTCGGGACGGTTCCATAAGATTTTTCGTGATCTGTATAAACATTTTTTTTTACCGAATCAATAATCGAAGTTAATTTTCAGGGCCTCACTGATTCATCTGAATTTGTAACAGCAAAAAGCATAAACGCAATGTCCCATTTAACCGAATTAAATCTTGTAACTAAACCTTCATTGTGTGAGCTAGTTACAGAGTGTTCCTACTTTTTGGTACATCCAAGTTTATGGATAAGACAAGCTGTAGCTGGTTTTATAGCAACGGCTGCTAGGAATCTTCCAATTTTGGATGTACAGTGCAAAATAATACCCAAGTTGAAGATTTACATGAAGTACCAGTTGATACAGATAGATAAGTGAGTAAAAACTTTGTTGTTGACTATCGTATGAGGGACTGGGATAGGAACCAAACATTCTAAAAGCTTTACTGATACCTAAAATATCTATTGTGTCCCCTTACTTCCACTTAGTTCATGAGGAAAGTCTAGTAGTCCCTTTACTCCTATTTCCCGGACGAATTTTAGGATATCTGCAGGCTTTAACTATCTAGTAGTCTCCTACTGGATCTCGCAAGGAGGCTTGGCGGTTTCCCTAGGAATTTTGACAATAATGATGAGATCGATGGGCCATAGCGGAGCTGGGCTCGAATATTGTCTCGTCTTATGAAGAAAACGAGGAAGGAGGGTAAGGGCCACAAATGGTGGAACAACTCGCTGTGGAAACATACCCGGCGCATATTTAATAGGGACAGGAAGACAAAGTCGGATTTGGATTGGGAGCAATACCACCAGAAACGAAATGAGTATAAGAGTGCGGTCAGGTTGGCTCGGAGAGATGCTTGTCGGGCCTTCTGTGAGGATATCGTCTCGGTACCTCAAATGTCAAGGCTGCGCCGGATCTTAACGAAATCGCCGGACAGCGCTCCAGGCTGCATGGAAGTAGCACCGGGTGTTTTCACCGAAACCCCGGTGGATACCTTGCAGCATCTACTAGAGACATACTTCCCCGGTAGTGAGGAAATCGAGTGGGAGTGTCCA
Organism: Galerucella pusilla; assembly: GCA_910591695.1. Classification (NCBI taxonomy): domain Eukaryota; kingdom Metazoa; phylum Arthropoda; class Insecta; order Coleoptera; family Chrysomelidae; genus Galerucella; species Galerucella pusilla. The sequence goes on from CAJUYI010000370.1 coordinate 83,213, forward strand.
GACATGGGATATGTTGGTATACATGTAAAGAGGACTATCTTCTAGCAAAAGAAATAGTCACATACGAGCGGAGTACTTGGGCAAAACGGACGTTCAGACCATCATACAAGTCTCCGGGGAAAGACCAAACCTTCCCGGCTTTGCTTCAACAAGGCTGGGAGCACCTCGCTCATTGGAATGCTCTGCAGGGTCCTAGACAATCCAAACTTCTACTGAAGGGATGGACTGACGGACACGCTAGGGCAGCTATTGAACTACCAAGGAGTAGGTTGAGGAAGATAGCAGGACTCCTAACAGGGCACTGCTGTGTGAGGAAGCACCTCTACAACCTAGGAGTAGAGGAAAGTTCCCTATGTAGGGGTTGCGGCATGACTGACGAAACGTCAGTCTATGTTCTCTTAGAGTGTCCACACTGGGCTGTACTACGCAGGCGAATTATCGGAGACCCTGTTATGGCCCCTGGAGACACAAGCAAGTATCCACTGAAAAAGGTTGTGGCCTTTATTGAAGGGCTTGGCTTCATGGATGTCTAGGTAGCAGGAATGACACAATGGGCTCGCCGGTGGCCTCAGTGCCGGAACCTTGGCTTGACTAGGTCAAAGCTCGCCTGCACATTTAGTAGTAGTAGTCTCCTAGGTGTGGTGCCATAGAATTCTGAATCGCTATGCAACTTGCAAGTATGAGGATGGAGGTTTCTTCTTCCTCCACTATTTTGAGCTTTTTCATGTGCCCATTCAGGCGAGAATGTCCCGTTAGGATCCCTGTTAAAACTCTTAATGCAATTTTACTTTGACTTATGCATTCATTTGATCTAAATGTGTTGTAGTCACCCAGCAAAATGTTTGATTGTCTAAGCCCTACTAGATCAATATCCAATATTTCTTCCAATATTACATTGGAGCTGATACTGCAAAAGTTTGTTTCAGTCCCCCTCTTTGCTAGTTCATCTGCTATCTCATTTCCTTCTATTCCAGTGTGTCCTGGAATCCACAGTAATGGTTTTCTCCAAGATTGTTTGGTACCTAAATATATCTTTGAACCATTATATATATTTTTTTCAGACCTGAATTGCTTCTAGAATCTTTGGTCAGTCCAATACCGAGGAATGTTTATGACAGTGTGGTTAGTTACAATGAAATAGATTCTATTTTCGAACTATTGAAGGAAAGAAGTTTTCTAAGAGATTGTGTGAATACAGGGAAAGTTCCGACTACTGATTTTTACAGGGATGCTCAACCCAGTTTAAAAAAAGTAGGTATATCCACTATTTGAATCTTATGATTTTATTATTTTCCTTTTATTGTAGTTAGTTAGAAGATTGGAGGCTAACGGAATGAATGAAAATATCGAAGAATATTTTTTGAGAATGGGACATCATCTGAGAAAAATTAACAAATACAAAATAATTCATTCAGACAATGTGTATAATCGAGCAGCCGAGGGTAAAATCGATATTAATTCATCGAATAGTGCGGTTAAAAGTCACGTTTTGAATTTGGGGGAGACTCAAAAGGGCGACTACTTGGCAAACAGGTTTTTATTTTATATTAATATTTATATTTTATATAACAGGCGATAAAACTTACTAAAATTTAGAAAACTAATAATTATTAACGTTTTATTTAAAAAAATCGCATCTAAGTACCCATTTTCTTTGAAATATTAAAAGTAGTTCAAATGTACCTTGAAATTACGTTATCAGAAATTCATCGGGCACCGTTATACAGGGTGTCCATAAACTCTCCTCCCAAATGGAATCTACAGTTACTAGAGGTGATTTTAAGTCGATTTATCTTAAATTACCTTAATCCGAAAACGCTTCCTAAAGGAGCTACAGCCCTTGGAAGAAGACGTCCTCATAAGAGTTTTCTCCAAATTATTCAAGAATACCGTTACTTGAAATATTCAAACTTGGCATAATCAATAAACAGTTACAAAACAGTCGTTTGCTGTAAATAAATGTTTTTCAGATCCATCACAAGCGTGTCAGGGGGGGCCAACAGGTATTTTTATTGAAAAATATATTCAAGTTTTTCATATATACGACACCGAATTTGGAAAATTCAAAATAATTTTCATAAAAATGTTCCATTCTTTCAAATCGATATCATGAATCGTTTTCGAGAAAAATGAATTTAAACTTTTTGTGTTCCTTACATAAAATAATGTTGGATTATAAAATTGTATCTGTATCAAGTTGGCTTTAAAAAATCAACAAATTGTACAGATACTGGTAACAAAAGTCGTAAATATCGAGTTGCTTACATTGTTTTGAAAATTTAAAATTAATTTTATACCTAATCCAAATCCAAATTAATTTTATGCAAGAAACACAAAAAGTTTAAATTTATTTTTCTCGAAAACGGTTCATGATATCGATTTGAAAAAAAAGAGCATTTTTTATAAAAAGTATCTTGAATTTTCCAAATTCGGTGTCGGATACATAAAAAATTTGAAAATACAATTTTTTTAATCAAAATACGTACCTGCTGGTTCCCCCGACTGATACGCTTGGGATGGATCTGAGAAAAATGTATTTAGAGCGAACGACTGGTTTGTAAGTATTTATTGATTATACCAAGTTTGAATATTTTAAATGAAAGTATTTTTGAATAATTTGAAGAAAACTCATAAGAGGACGTCTTCTTCAAAGGGCTGTAGCTCTCTTAGGAAGCATTTTCGAATTAAGTTAATTTGAGCTAAATCGACTTAAAATCACCTCTAGTAACTTTAGTTTCCGTTTGACAAGAGAGTTTTTGGACACCCTGTAGTAAAAGAAAAATGAAATCTTGACTTTTGTATTTTATTAAAATAGCAATATTTAAAAAGATAAAAAAAATCACATTTCATTTTATATAAAGTTTCAAATCTAATTGAAATCTACTCTCAACATTATTTTATTTGAAAATAACACACTTCAGTTACTTTTTTCTTTGAATCATTATAAGTAGTTCAAATGTACCTTGCGTTCTTTTTGACTGTCAGCTCACTTCAGTCAATGTGGAAATTTATCTTTCTAACATTGGTAACCAAATTTGACTACATTCGGCTACACATTTATCTGCATTTAGTTGTTTCAAAGCACTTTCTTTGATTTTTCGTCTTTTATTATTGGGCTCTTACAATATTATTTTTGTCGAATCCCATTGAATTTTATGCCCCTCTTCCCAAGCATGTTTACAAATACCTGACTTAAAGAACTCAAGTCTAACTGATATCCCTGTATAGCATATGCAGCATCAGTGAAGTGGGAGGAAATGAAAAAGAACACGCTACATTATCGATGTGAGCTGAGATTTCAGTCAAAAAGAATACACCTATAGTACAAGAAAACTGAATTATCTACTCTATCCTAACGAGATTTTACAAAATTGACAATATTTCAAGGGTTATTTCAAATAAAATATTCACATTTCATATAAAAAGCTTTAAATCTAATTGATATTTATAAATAAAGACTCATTAATTTTTTATTTCAACGAAAGTAGCATCAGTTTTCATTGAAATATTG
>CAJUYI010000370.1:106723-161890 GCA_910591695.1 Galerucella pusilla
GGTATCAGCATCTAATGAAGTAATTCTTTCCATAATCCCATACATAACATTCACTCAAACTACAACCATCATGTAGGTATGCAACTAAATATGCGTTAATGCATGCTTAATTGCATACCTATTAGAAAGCTAACAATTTTAAATATATAAATTTTGTATTGATTGGCAAATAAAACACAGTTTCTTGGTGAAACTACTGAAAAATCATCAAAATTATTTTCATGACCAAAGAATACGATACACATGACCATAACCTTGAGAGGGTCAGTGCTCGTGCCAAACCACAGATTACTCATCCCCTGACATCCTGCCAAAGCCAAACATAACCCAAGATTACTCACAGATTTAACTTTATTTGGGTAGTTTATGTGTTAGTAAACAGTTTTGTTTTGAATTTTAATTAACATCTAATAAATACATACAGTTTAATGATATTTAATATAAGAATATTTTTTTAGATAAGTCGTTACAAAATGTCCAGTATATTACATATAGTATCTACCCCTTTTAAAAAAGCAACCTTTGGAATGGGTTGTTTTTGGGCAAACGATGCTTTGTATGGGGCGCAGCAAGGCGTACTGAGGACTAGAGTAGGATATTCCGGAGGTACCACACCTAGTCCAACGTATAAAAAAATGTAAAGTAAATTGAATTTGTATTTAAAGCAAATAATTCCAACATCATCTCAAATTCAATTAATTGTTTCAGTGGTGATCACACCGAGGTCATTGAAATTGACTATGATCCAAACATTATTACTTTTGAAAATCTATTGCAGTTGTTTTGGGAAAATCATGAATATGGTTTAACAACCAAGATAAAAAAACAAGTACCTAAGTAAGCTACAACTGTTTTTTTATCTACTAATAATATAATTTTCTAGTATGCTTCAATAATTTTATATCACGATGAGGAGCAGAAAAGCATAGCAGAGGAGTCCATGAAAAAGGAAGCACAAAAACGAAATGAAACACTTATTACACAAATTATTCCAGCAGGCACATTTTACCCAGCTGAAGAGTAAGTGAAGTATCAATATTATGTTTGATAATGATAAGACGAAACTTTATTAATTATCTATTTCATTTCATTAGTTACCACCAAAAATATCGACTTCAACAGCATTCTTTGTTGTGTAAAGAATTATCTATCACACCAACACTTCTTCAAACATCACATGCTGCAGCACGATTAAATGGATATGTAGCCGGAGTAGGAAAGCAAGAAGATTTAGAAAAAGACATAACTAAACTTGGATTGTCAAAAATCGCAGCAGAATATTTGAAAAAACAATATAATGGAAATCAGGGTGGTGGTCTGTATTGTTGAAGGTGTCAAATTGCGAATTAATTTAATGGGCTGTTGAATTTGAAATGTATATTATTTAAAATATATTAAAATAACTGTATCATATCCTTGGAGAAATACTGGCACAATTGCAAAGTCATTAATTGTTCACCACACATATTTAAAGTTATTTAATTTTTTGGCAGTACTTAGGAAAACAGCTATAAGAAGTTGAATTGCAAATCCAGTATGTGATATGACAAACCAAAAAGGGTTCCAAAGTTGGCTTGACGTCAACGGTTTTGCGAAACGAAATCGTTTGGTATGTATTTGACAGACCAAAGTGGGGTACCAAAGCAAGCCGAAATCGCATATGGTTACTGAAATTGGTGTAGCTTTCTATCCTTGTCCTATTCTACAAGTGAAGTCGTAAAAAGTTATCATTTTACACAGACGAAATAGGTAGACGTTTTGGGGATTTGTGCGTGTTTGAAATTCTTTGAAGTTAAGATTTTCATCACATTCGACTTGATTCCAAAAATATGAAAATAAATTCTTTAGAAACTGTAAGTATCAGCTATTAGCCACCAATCTATCCATCTATCACATATGGAACGAGTTACAATTGTGTCTTTTTTGTACCAGACAGAGTTGAGCTTTAGGAATAATTTGACATCAATAAATTTTTAAAAATGTTTGGAATTGTGTCACTGTTTCTCTAAAGGTGCTATATGTACATTAAGGAAGGATTTAGATTTGTTTTTTTTAAACTGAATATTATTATAAATTATATTATGAGTTAACATAATTTTTATCTCTAAATATTCAATATTTTTGTTGATTATATCTATATATTGATGAAATAAATTTTACTTGATTTGGTGCTATTTATTTAACCATCCTGTACATCTTTTCATTTTTTTCAAGTCGACGGCAGATCATGTCGCATTAGTCCAGTAAATGAAGGCGAGAAATACCGTCAACATGGGCATCTGGTCCAGCAAGAAATTATTTTTTTTAATTTGCAGGTAATAGTAGGTACATTGAACTCCCAAAATGTCAGGTGCCTGAAATTTGTGGGAGGGTCGGAAAATGGCTCTAGAGATCCCGAAAATAAGTTTTTCGCCGATATCTCCCGAACTACGATCCCTAGAGAATTTTTGTTCAGACCAAAAATGAAGAGCAGTTCATTACCTACAAAAGTTGTCCCCACGATTTTTTTCGTTACACCAAAATTTTTTGCAAAAATGGCGGTTGAAAAGTTTTCTGAAACTTAAAAACTGACGTTTCTAATCCTCGGGTAACCGTTGTAACGTCTTCAGTCAGAGCTTGATCGCAAATAAAACACACGGGCGTACTAGAATCCTCTGCGACTTCCATTTTTCTACAGGAATGAACAATATTTATCAAATCATTAGATGTCATTTCACCCACAACAATATTAATGATCTTAATTAAAAAAATGAAACCTCACCGTGTGCTCCAAAAAAAAGAAGCTAAAGAATTTTCAATATTTCCCTGTTTTTTATCAATAAAAATTTCAAAATTTATTATTTAATAATAACAATAAAATTAATAATGACTTGAATTTCACTTTTTACACCGGAATACTACTAATTTATTCTTGAAAAATCACGGAAGAGATAGTGTTTACATGTAAAATTGTCAGTTGTTGACAAACAATGCAGCAGAAAGCATCCACGTGTACACGCACTACAGCAGACGCCGTCGACCACACTATAGATGGGTGGCGTGGCGGCGTGCGAGAATAAAATGAGGCATCCATTACAACAAATTTAGAGACAAATTTCTTTTTAATGCATCAAATAAAATACTTGATACACATACATCATAGGAAAGTTCAGAATGTGGGGGGTTTCTTCGGGTATGATATGCTTGACCGGGAAGAATTTTGCTGTAAAGAGAAAAAACTCAGAAGAATAGCTGTCTTCCCTCAAAAAACTGGAAATTTCCCTGATTTTCCTGAAAACCCAGAGGTCTGGGCCAAAAAAAATTATACCATCGGCAAGAGGATATTCGAACCTTTCTCCCAATATCAATATAAGCGGGTTTGACAATTAATCATCGAGAAATTCCCGATAAACCAGAGCGCTCGGGAAAACTCCAGAAATCCACAAAAATCGCATCTTGGAAAACACATTATTCAAAAAAATACGGGCGAATTATTGGTAGCATTGTTTCGGAATAAATAAAGTACCCCCAAAGAACCACTATCCAATAGGATTGGCTGAAATAACTCTTAATAAAAATAATATGAATAAATCCATGGAAGCATTAAAAAATCTAGCAAAGACGAATTTTGGCCTGGTTTTCCAAAGACCCAGGAGCACAAATTGAGTGGATAAAAACACGCCTTAGTAGCCACAGATATCTTCTTTCACCCGCACTTTGATTCATTAAAAAATATTGATTTTCACGCGAGTTATTAAAAAATTAGTAATTTACTTGGGGACGTCAAGCCCTCTCTATAAGCCGGTCTGGAGCTCAATTTTGGGTCGGCGTTCGGGCCATTTATCTCGAAAACTATCTAATTTTTCGAAAAAATGCTAGGAATCATTTTTGTGGGTAAGGAACTGCTCTTTATTTTTCGTCTGAACAAAAATTCTCCAGTGGTCAAATCGGATTTTCTGGAATTTCAGAACCATTTTCCCACCCTTCCACAATGGTCAGGTACCTGACATTTTGGGAATTTAATGTGCCTACCATAACCTGTTTATTAAAAAAAATTGCTCTTGCTGGACCAGTTGCCCATGTTGACACCTTCGTTTACTGGACTACATTGCATGTACCCACTAAGCAAAAAAACATCGCAGTTTCGTTACTGATACGTTAAAAGTTACATTGTTACGTTATTCAAAAAAGATTTGTTACGGCTTTTTCTTGTTCATAGTTACGTAAAATGTCCGCAAACATGACAAAATCCCAGTCACGTTTACAAATAAACGTTTTTGTTACAAAACTATAACATATTATTTCCGTTCTTGGAATGTTCCAGCTACCTCGTAATTTTAACGTTACGATCATGTGACTGAAGTAACGTTTTCGTTTCGAAGCTATAACATATTAGTTTCGTTTTTGAGATGTTCTTTTTAGTGCAGAATGACTAAAGCGTTACATTCATGTAACGCTTCTAAATCGAAACTAAAGCGGACCTACTTTTAGTGGAAAATCGGTCCAAAAAAATAATTATATACTTGCTCTTGCAAAAAGTTCATTGATAGCTCATATCGACAGAAATAATGGTCTTTGAAGCAACAGTTTTTTCTATTGATAAGAATTCCTATTGAATTTTTGATAAGAGAAAGTACTTATAATTATTTTTATTTGGTCGATTTCCCATAAAACACTTTATAGGTAGTTATTGAATTGTTTCAGAATAATAAGACTGTAGATTGAAATAAAAAATATATTCTATTTTACTTATGTATATGAATATGTGTACATATAGAAAGATATGTAAAGCATCTGCTGCACACCTCTGAAAAATAATTCAAATATTAGAATTTTGGAAATATTCATTGTAGATGTTTACTAATATTGTTCAAAAATATTTATATTTACCAATTTCTCTGCTGAAGCTCTGCTAGCTTGAGCTTGAGCCGTTGGTTGGCTTGTCAGAACCAATCCATGGTAATGATCTCAGATTCTTTATCACTTACAGTGTGGCAATGTTGTGCTGCATCTGAGGATGAATATCAATGATTAAGTGAATATTAAATGTTAATTGTCCAATATGAGACCTTTTAAAATATTGATAATCTTGCAGTCTTTAATTTTGAAGTTATTCTTTTGGCCCGTCCAGGAACAATGTACATATTGCCAATTTATTTTGAAAAGTTGCAGCCAAGCCTCTCCTTATGAACTCCGGTCCATTCCGCCCGGCAACTTGTAGATATTTTATTATACTGAAAAATAAATCTTGTTTTAGAAACAAGAACAATACATCAGACTATCCAGTCCTGTTACATGATTTTCCAGTGTATAGAATTACACTTTAAGTAACATTTGAAAAATGTTTTGCTTTAGTAACCTGCACTTTTGTAACATGGGAAAGTTTGCAAATTTTTCCAAAAACATGCAGGTAACAAAGGGTCTACTGAATATTAATCTCGAATTTTACGTTGTTGAAAGATCGATAACTATGAAAAGAAAATATTGACTTATTGTTCTGTGTTATATGTGCCGAAAAAGTGTTATGCTTGAGAAGGACTAAGTATAATAACGTATTTGCTAAATAAAATCCTTAAACTAACTAACTTAAAACTAATAGGTAACTGTAGTAAGTAGGGGTAAAACAGGAGATTCTTTCCTTATAATTAGGTAAATTAACGAATTTAGTACTTACTTTACGATTCATGTTCCTCTACTCTAAACGTGGTCTGTGTTCTGAACAAAATTTTTAAAAGGAACGATTGCATTTGCACATGCACAAAACGAACAATGAGATTCAGGCGCTGACTGGAATACTTTGGTTTTGGTATTATAATTTATAGGTTATGGTTGGCACATGGTTTGGCAAGAATGTTACGTTTGTGCTACATTTCATTTCTCTCTAACAAAGAGGTTGACCCAAAAACTTGTCGGCTATGTAAACTTAAAACATTTTTTAAACCAACATGAATGCTACATTTCTAACACGTTTTGTTGATACCGTTAGAATCATATGCTTACATTTAACATTCCAAAAACATAATCAATTCAAACGTCACACAAAATCGTACCAGTTGCGTCAATTAGATATTTAAAGGAGAACATCTTGTAAGTTACTTGAAAATAACGTAACTCAACGTCACAAAGACGTTTCTTGCTTAGTGGGTAGGTATATCATTCACTGATACCTAAAATATTTATTGTGCCCCCTTTTTTCTACTTAGTTCCTGGGGAAGGCTGTTTCAACTCCTTTTGCATCAAATAATAACACTAAGGATCTTTTGTTTTTTCCATACAATTGAATAGTGCAATTGGTTATTTGGAAATATATTAGGGATGGAGATGTTAAATGTGTCCAGAGATCCATTTACTCTTTCGTAAAATGCAGGATAGGATCTTTTCTTCCTATCATAGTCGGCACGGAATCGGTCAGATATGGTGTTTGAATACGTAGGGTGGAAGGGGTTTAAAGAAATAGATAATGCATATTATATGAGAGGCTAATGAGATATCTGCGCAAGTTTAAATTTATAACAACTTTTTTTATTAATATTACAATTATTGATTAAGATATTACAAAAAAATGACGTCGAATTTTAACTAAAAATATATTTGTTGGCACAAAATATTTTACAATTTTTAATTGAAATTATTGCATATCATAGATTTAATTTAAAACACCTAAATTTATCACGAATACTGAGTATTCTGATGTAGGAAGAACTTTTAACCAAAATGGCGTGTGTCAAAAAAATATTTATCTACATCTATGAATCTTATAAAATAGATTTATTATAATTAACACGTTTTCTCTACAGGGTGTTGTCTTCAAGATTTTCCAGTTTTTTTCATACCTTAGTTACCATGGTAAAATTAATATTACGACAGTTGTATGGATTGTAAAGGGAAAAAGAAAATGTTTATCCCTACCGCACGCCTCTTGTAACAGAGAAAAACTATATTTTACTACTATTTAAAGTATCCTAATCTATCTTCTGTATGTTCCTTGTGGTATATTATTCATTCTTTTTTTAATTTCCCAAGAAATTAAAAAAAGAATGTATCCTAATCTATACTATAAGTTGAAAATAATAGTCAGTGACGTCAGCACTAATTCAGAAACAGTTCAATAAGAGCGGCACAAAATTACACATAACTTATTTAAAAATTAATTGTTTCCGCCACTGGAATTCCTTCCCTCATCCCTTGCCTCGCTTGAGATACCTATATGCTAAAAATTAGTCACTGACTATTATTTTCGACCCAGGGTATAAGTAAATTGTTTAGCAAGTTTAAACAAAACAGCAAGTTAAAATAATTTCAAATATTTAAAATGAAACACCCTGTATATCGGTTAGGTAGAATATTTTATAAGTGAAACCTTCATAATTTGTGCCAAAGTTTCTCTAGTGATACACTATGGACAATAGTGTATTGTGTCACTAGGGCAGAAAATGAACATTTGCCGCACTAGGCTAATTTTCTGCCCTTGTGACAAAATATCCTATATTATAGATTAGTTTTAATCATTCAAGCTCAGTAAATTTTTTTTATAATCACCTATTTAAAACAGACCTACTGGGCTTTATCACACTAATCAGTCACCTTTTGTGGCAATTAAGCATCTTTTTGTCAATATATTCAATTAGGTACATTTAAAAAAAAATTGTGATTAGCATAAAACTTAACTGAAACAATTAAAGATCATTTATAGACAATTAAGCCTACCAACATCTAATTTTAAATTAAAAAAGGCAACAAAAAGGTATACATAGTATCCGAGTCATTATTGACATTGTATTGGTAAAATATAAACAATAAGATATTTACAGTGCAGTTTCCTTTTTTCAAAACCATCAACTTTTAATTTTAGATATGAATCTCTATACTTTATATTTAAAACAAACAACTCTCTAAATAATGTATTTTTTCATTTGTTCTGGCTATAACTATCCCTTATCTTTCTTATTGTTTACATTTTACCAATAAAAAGCAGGTCACTCAAGAACATAATGAATATATAAAAAGTTGAAATATTTAAATATACATTTTGTTCATTCACTATACTTCATATCTATTGTTCAACCAGAAATAATTAAAACTCAGTCAGACTATTGCTTCACGTGAATTTGAAAATTTTGGTTTATATTTTATGTAAATTCAATAAATTTAAGAGAACCCGGGATCACTACAACCTCGTATATCCAAAACTAGGTGCATATCCTTAGGCATAAGAGTAACTCTTCGAGCATGCATAGCACATTTGTTAGAATCTTCCATTAAATATGTCAAGTATATTTCAGCAGCTTCCTGTAAAGCTTTGAGAGCTTCAAATTGAACTTTATGTGCCGTTCCAAATTCCATTAAAATTTCTCTAACAAGACGAGAAAATGGAAGACGGGGTATACAGTTGAAAACTGTTGATTGTAATCTCTTAATATCTCTTAGTGTAGACCTAAAAATAATTATAAATTTAGAGTTTCGCACTATAACAAAAATAGTTTAATAAAATTCACCTAAGGATTGTAAATCTTTTGTTCCCTACAAACATTGCATTTTTCATAGATCTCTTTTTTGTAGGATTTTTCTGCGATTCCTGTGTTCCTCCCGATTGTGAAGACATCGAGGTATTCTTTTTTGGGATTGCTTTTCTCTTGGCCATTTTCTTTCATTTGTCAAATCCAATTTTCTTGTACCAAGTAATTATATTTCAAGTATTAGTGTAATATACTTCTTATGTTTAGAACAAAACTTTGTGAAGAAACATAACGATATTCAATCAATGATAATTCTTAAATTAGAAATCCTATAACTATTTTATCAACAATATACATTCAACTATTTAATCTGTTTCACACTATTGACACTATACATTAAAAATATCACATTTTATAGATAAAACCAAATAGATTTTAAAACTAAAATATATCAACCTGTCACCAACATATCAACAACAGTAAAATATCTGTTTCCCGCTTAAATTTTGACATGTATTCAGCTATGGCTAAAGCCATAGACAAAATTATATTATATTATATTTCTCTATGGCTAAAGCTAAAGTTAGAAAAACTAATAAGAAAAATTGTTTAAATGAATAATGTATATTAAATAACAGAATATGTGTGTGATGTATGTATAAAAATAAAGTCTATTACATTTCTCTATTTAGTGGTTAGATGGTTAGGCACCCAAACTCCATGGTCTCCGTGAGTGACATCAGACATGCATCAAATGTCAAGGTCACTCGCGATTTCCAATAGTTCGAACGATTCATACATTTTCGTATTCTTGACCACTCGCGACGTTCGCTAATACTCGCAGAGAACAGCGAGTGGTACCTAGTGGTCGTGAATTTCGAGAGGAACCGTTTTACGCATGCGTTAGTCTCTATCCCAGATTTATCCTAACCTAACTTCAATTTGTAGTTTTATAGTTTTGTTTAGGTTAATTATTTCATCTGTGGACCATAGACGTATCATAGACCATAAAATACTTTCATAGACACAGAGATATGACAAAATCATAATTTGCTAAATTATATTATATTATGCTAAATTATATTATATTATAATTATAAATAATTAATAAAAAATATTTTTGTACTATATAGCGATGCTATATAGATTGTTCGTAAGTTAGTTTACGCTGTTAATGTTTATCGAGAAAGTTATCTTTTTTGTTACGTTTTGTTAGGTTATAATATGTCACAGAATTAAAAAGTGGAATGTTGAGTATTTAAAATATTTTGGAAAATCTAAGAAAATGAGTAAACATATGTACTCGACAGCCAATCTTTCCGACAAGGAACTGAAAGAACAAGGAAATCGTTTATATAATTTAAGAAAATATGAAGAAGCTATAAATTGTTATACCAAAGCTATTATTAAAAATCCAGACATTGCACATTACTTCACAAATCGAGCTCTATGCTACCTTAAATTATTAAAATGGGAACAGGCCTGTATGGACTGCCGAAGAGCTTTGGATATGGACTCTAATTTGGTAAAAGGCCACTTTTTCCTTGGTCAAGCTTTATTCGAGAGTGATAATTATGATGAAGCAATTAAACATTTACAAAGAGCAAATGACTTGGCTAAAGAACAGAAAATTAATTTCGGAGATGATATTGCTGCACAGTTGAGGTCAGCCAGAAAAAAAAGGTGGGTTGGAAAACATTTAACAAAGTTCTAAATATTTTAACCAGACAATTTTAAATATCGAATTTTGGGTAGGGCTCTTGAGCCTACTTCCATAGTATTTTTAATATGTATATTTTTTAGATTCACAGTACAGGAGGAAAAGAGAATAGCCCAAGAAATAGAACTTCACTCATATCTGAATAAATTGATAGAAAAAGATAGAGATACGAGAATACATGATGTACAAAACGAAGAAGGCGACAATGAGAGTTCAAAAGAAAAAATTCAAGACATCAATGAATTGTGTGAGAATTACCTTAATGAGTTGAATCAATTATTTGTAAAAATAGACGATCGAAGGAGAAAAAGAGAAGTACCAGATTATCTTTGTGGCAAAATTAGTTTTGAAATTCTCCAAGAACCAGTTATAACACCTAGTGGTATAACCTATGATAAAAAAGATTTAGAGGAACATCTACAAAGAGTAGGCCATTTCGATCCTGTAACTAGAGTTAAACTGACTCAAGATCAATTGATTCCTAACTTTGCCATGAAAGAAGTCGTTGATGCGTTTTTAACGGAAAATGAGTGGGCTTTGGACTATTGAACTGATAAAAAACTTTCTATCTCATATCAAGTGATGACTAAGGAACAAAATGTGTGTATTTTTAAATAAAATTAAGCAGTTTAAAAAAAAAATATCATTTCTATCAGTTAAATCTATTCATGTTATGATAGTGTCAACTCCAGTCATCCACTGTCTACTTTCAGTTATGTATTAAATCTATAAAAAGTGTAAAGAGTTGGATGTTTAAGCTATCCTGAAAATGTTAAAAAATTGTGTAGAAATTGTTGATGTATTCGATATTTGTTATTAAGAACTGGTTATTTGAAGTAGTTTTATTGCAAATATCTTACTTTGCCTTTCCCTTTTAATTGTATTATGCTGGATCAGCCTTTTAATATTAATTTCGCATATTATGACACAGAAAATATTGATAACACTATCAAATTATGTCTTCACACTAAGTTATGTTTTAAACAAGTGTCTAGCCAGAACTGGCTAACGAAAAGCGCGTACCAAACAAAAGAATCAGGAAAAAATATCCAATACCTTCCTAATAATTTGTTGGTGCGCGGTGCATCGATAGACTGTACTTTGCTTCTTGTCCGCTGCAGAGATTTAACCATTTTGTCTACAAATATTGGAAAGCATTTGAATTACTTTACTTAGTATTATTTATAACCAATTTTTTCTTGATTTTATCAAATTATTTTAATTAAGTTTAATATCAATTTCAATCTCTTTGTCAATAAAAATATTCAAAGTCACTTGAACTATTCTGGTTTGATTTGTTTGTAAACATCCATAATCCATGCTTCAAATTTATCATACAAGAACTGTACTTTAATGGTATCCATTAAGATACAAGCTTACATCCAATAGGGATTGGTCCACGTGACATTCTTCGGACAGCACGTGAATCTTGATAGTTATTTCAATCGTGTTTAGAGTTCATTTAATTTTGATTTGGTGCTTTCTTTAGGTGGATTCATGCAAGAGGAAATTAAAACTAAGAAGATAAAACCATGCTATTTCTCAATTTAAATCTCAATTTCTTGCATGAACATCTTCATTACAGGTACACGCTTATGCAAGAAACTAAGAAATTGAGATTAAAATTAGAAAATAACATGGTTTCAGTTTTAAATGAATCTTAGTTTTAATTTTTTCTTGCATGAATCCACCTTTAGACATTGTTTTAAATGCTTGGGTATTTTAAAAGCTATATCTGACTGTTTATAATTAAAAATGATCATTAATAAATCAATAGAAAATGACCAGATCTAAAATGATTGTTTATCCTCAGGGCGACTGTCATTAGTGTCAACTGGTTCGATATGACTACTATACCTATTCACTTGTAGATCCCCCATAGGCCATAACATTCATACTGTTTCTTAATCGCCATCATTAACTGTAGCCTTAATCTATTATTTATGATTAACGTTTTCCTAAATGTACTGACTTTTCATCTATTTTAATTTAAACCTTTATGTCAATAAATATTCAGACATTTGAACTATTTTATTATTTTTATAATCAACATTTTCTCAAATTCATTAGCTTTCCATTCATTTTAATATCGATTTCAACCTGTTATTTCAATAAATCACCCAAGACATTTGAACTACTCTGGTTAATTTGTATTAAAAATGCTATTTAATCATTTATAATCAACATTTCCTTGAATTTATTAGCTTTCCATTCATTTTAATATCAATTTCAACCTATCAATCCAATGAAATTTGATATAGGTACTCTGGTTAATTTGCATTAAAAATGCTTTTTTATTAAAATATACCCACTTTTTCCTAAAATTTCTAGCTTTCAATTCATTTTAATAACAATTCAACCTTTCTGTGAATAGATATTCAAAGACATTTGTAGTTTGTATAAAAAATCATCATTAACTGTAGCCATATACTATTTTATTATTTATGATTAACGTTTTCTTAAATGTACTGACTTTTCATCTATTTTAATTTAAACCTTTCTGTCAATAAATATTCAGACATTTGAACTATTTTATTATTTATAGCCCACGTTTTCTAAAATTTATTAGCTA
The DNA here is from genome assembly GCA_910591695.1 of Galerucella pusilla. Lineage (NCBI taxonomy): Eukaryota > Metazoa > Arthropoda > Insecta > Coleoptera > Chrysomelidae > Galerucella > Galerucella pusilla. The sequence goes on from CAJUYI010000370.1 coordinate 119,451, forward strand.
CTTTTATTCATTCTAATATCGAACTCAGCCTGTCTATTCAATAAATTACCTTGGGACATTTTTTTTATTCTGTTATTTAACGTCGGTCTATTTCTGCGACTGAGGCTAATCACCGACGCCGGGACAGTGCTGCCAGACGTGAGGTAAGAAATTATCGAGCAGCGTTGACAAAATTATCGAATTTTTCAGAAAATTATGTTACACACAGAATAATTTGAAATAACGGCCCTAATAAGAAAATATTATGCACGGATTTTTTAAAATTTATTTGATTAATAAAATATAAAAACTCAAAAACATAAATAATGTAATAAAATATAAAAAAAGGAAACAAAAACATACATTCTATTCATCTACTTTTCTAAACATTAACTCAACGTAATCACAGTCAAAAAATCATAAAAATATAAAAAAACTATTTAAAGCAAACTTCGACATCGTCTTCATCGTCCTTTTGATAAATATTATTTGAAGGCATTGCTTTCATAGGCATCTGACAAGTAACTTCCCGTTACATCGTTGTGATGATATTTATGTCCCATGTTATTTTACTTAAAAAATATAGATTAGTGTTTTATTTAAAAAATTAATATTAGTTTATGCCTCAGTGAAATTATGTTACAATTATCGATTATGGTACAAGTGAAATTTCAACTTTAGTTTGGGATAAAATTATGTTACAATTCGATAATTATGTTACATCTGGCAGCACTGCGCCGGGAGCACTCTACCCCTAACCGGACATTTTGGCGAACCCACTAGTGTTCCAGCCAGTGGTAGCGTTCTTTAACGAGCCCAACATCCATGGACTCGGGACCTCGGTTGACGTCTCCTCCGAAAGACGGCATATCTACATTATACCTCGTGCTCATTGGTATAATATGCCTGCGAGCTGTGATATGCTGCTCACCCTAGTAGTCTAAAGTGTTTCGCTGCAGTCTGTACGGGCCCTATATACGATGGTTTTCCCTGTCATGGTCACCCATTCAAGTACTAACCATGTCCGACCTTAGCTTGACTGTAATTATCGCATCAAACGCGTTCCACTACAGTGCTGGGACATTTGAACTAACCTGGTTAATTTTTCCTCAAATTTATTAGATTCCCATTCATCTTAATATCAATTTCAACCTGTCAATACAATAAAATTTGATGCACTCTGGTTAAATTGCATTAAAAATGCTTTTTTATTGAAATATACCAACTTTTACCTTAAATTTCTAGCTTTCAATTATTTTAATATCAATTCAACCTTTCTGTGAATGGATATATATTTAAAGACATTTGAACTACTCTTGTTAGTTTGTATAAAAAACCATCATTAACTGTAGCCATAATAATATACTATTTTATTATTTATTAAACGTTTTCTTAAATGTACTGACTTTTCATCTATTTTAATTTAAACCTTTCTCTCAATAAATATTCAGACATTTGAACTATTTTATTATTTATAGCTCACGCTTTCTTAAATTTATCAGCTTCCTATTCACTTTAATATCGATCTCAACCTGACTATTCAATAAATTACCTTGGGACATTTGAACTACCCTGGTTAAATTGTATTAAAAATGCCATTTAATTATTTATAATCAACATTTCCTCAAATTTATTAGATTCCCATTCATTTTAATATCGATTTCAACCTGTCAATTCAATAAAATTTGATGTACCTACTCTGGTTAATTTGCAATAAAAATGGTTTTTTTATTAAAATATACTAGCATTTTTCTAAAATTTTTATCTTTCAATTTATTTCAATATCAATTCAACCTTTCTGTGAATAAATATTCAAAGACATTTGAACTACTCTTGTTAATATGTATAAAAAAAATGTGTTATTATAATCCAGTCAATTTGGACAATTGACATAAAGAGCCAAATATCTGTAGAAACCTTAGGTTTACCATAAGGAATAAAGTGTCAAAAGTCCCCATCGGTCACATGTGTGCTAAGGGACTTATTCGGGGTCCAAGGACAAAATTTGAAGTTTTTTGGATTTTTTTTGAAAACGGTTAGTTATACCTCAAAGCAAAGCTGTAGATCTCAAAATTCTCTATAAAAATGGTATCAATGATTTTTCTCTAGGACCCACCATTTCTCGGATATTGCTCTTGTAAGAATCACATTCCACATAATATGCACAATGTGCCACGTATATATTTATATTCAGGTACTCAATCAAGCAAAAATGTCTACTTGTGTCTGTTTTATATATACATTATTATACTATTCCAGCGTGTGCCAATTGCCAAGATCTATCTTGTTCGAATGTTCAATTGAATACAGGAGAGGCAGATTCATGTGATTTTGATGAACATTCAGTAACAGGAAGAAGAAAAAAACATGATTGTTGAAGTTGAGTATGAATTAAAGTAACAAAAAAAGTTAGAACGACAGTTAAACTCAATAGCCCATATCAATATTCTTCATACTATTAAATAAGTATTGTTCCTGAAAATAACGTCATAAAGGTTCGTGGAAAAAGACGCACCGAGTAGACTACCTCACAGGTGGTGTAGAAATGTGTGCGTATTATGTAGAACGTGATTCTTACAAGCGCAATATCTGAGAAATGGTGGGTCTTAGAGAAAAAATTATTGAGACTATTTTTATAGAGAATTTTAAGATCTACAAATTTGCTCTAAGGTATTTTTCCGATAAAACTAACCGCTTTCAAAAAAAAAACAAAAAAACATTAAATTTTGACCTCGGGCCCCGAATAAGTCCCTTAGCCACACATGGGGACTTTTGACACTTCATTCCTTATGGTAAACCTTAGGTTTGTACAGAGATTTGGCTCTGTCGGAATTTTCTTTATTTGATCACTATTTTTATGTCTAAATAGACCGGACTATTATTATTATTATCATCTACAACATACTCATTCATTTCAACTTCAAAGGAATCGCAAAAATTTTGTTTTAATTGCCCAATATTAATTTCAAATCTAGTTTAAATAAAACTAATATGATTAGAGCTTATATTTTATTTATAAAATAAATAACAGTGAATTATATACAAACTTAATTCAAGGATAATTTTATATAGGTATATTTATTAGAGTCTCAAATGTGCAGCGTAAGGCAAAATTTCTTCGTTATTGGCACCATACTTTCCCCTTAATCTAAAAAAATCACGACTACAATGTCCAATCAGACGTACAATTCATGAATAACTCGATAGACATTGTAGAGACAATATAAACAGTGATTTAGTTGATTTGAAAATAATTGACCCTTCATTATATTTTTTTGTGAAAAATTAAAATAAAAAAATAACTAAATGCATATATATTTTAAAAATCTGCAGAGTGTAACTCACCGCAACCCAATTATTTCAATATCAACTACGTCAGTCCGTTTTTTTTCCGATTTTCATTCTAAACAGGTATATCGAGGTTATTTTTTTCAATGTACCGTCTCCTTGCACTGGCAATTAATTGTTCTTTGCGTTCTTGAAACGATTTAGTACGTTCCGAAGCGGATTTGGGGAAATGAGATGCAGCTGTGTTAAATGTGGAATTACCACTCGAACTTGAAGCTCCAAACACATTAGAATTTGATGAAGTGGATGTCGAAGGTTGACTGCTACTGTTGTTAACGCTACTAGACGATGATGTCGAAGGTTGTTCTGGCATGAAATGTACACGCCCTTCGAGGATGTTAGTGATTGTAGTATCTACGTTTCTTGTTATATCTGAAAAAAAAAATATTAAAGTTTCAACTATATAAATACATATTTACTGTAAATTGCATTCCACTTGCTTAATGAATAATTGAAAATAGATTTGAAGAGATACAAACTATAAGCGCTCCAAAAAGGCAAATCATAGCAAAGGTAAGATTCACACAAATAAAAGAGTAAAAGTGGATTCATGCAACATCAACTAAAACTAATTTAAGATTAAATCATAAAAAACTTCAACTATTTTATGGAATTAATTTAAACTAAGAATAGTCAGCTGTTCATGCAACATAAATTTCATGGAGCTAGTATTAAGAGGAGTCGCTACGCCTATCATAAAAGTGGTATCGGTTTCGCCATTTTACTCCCACTTCTCTGTCAACTTGACATTAGTATTGTTTTGTGTATGTGAATTGTGTATTTTTTGGATTTTCTTTTTGTTAGTATCGTTTTTTTCTATTTAAATAATTGAACAATAATGGTTTCTTGTGCTTCACGAAGTTGTACAAGTAGAGACAATGTAAATACGAAAAAATCATCAGGAACAACATATCATAGGTTAGTAAACAATCGAAACAGGACTGTACTGGAATATATTTCTTTGTGCTTCAATGAGTTTTCTTCAACTTCATATTATATTTAATGTTTGTAGATTTCCTAGAACTCCATCAATAAGAGATATGTGGTTGAAATTTGTGGAAAGAGGTTCTTGGCAGCCAACAAAATACAGCGTATTATGCTCAAAGCATTTTGCTGAAGAACATTTTGACAGAACCTCCTCCTGCTTGATCCGTTTAAGAAAAGATGCTATTCCAACAATTGGAGTTATTGAGGTATGTTGTTATTTTAAGCATCTATAACAGTGATTCCCAAAGTGTGCGCCAAGGAGCGTCGCAAGAAGAAACCAGGGGCGCTGCCATGCGCTCCTGATGAGGTGTTAGTACAAAACATTTTTCAATCTTCGAGGATTATACTATATCAGTTATCAATCCATTTAATTAAATTTTTCAACAGTTTCTCAAAAAGTTTATCTATTTATTTACAGATTGAAAAACCCTCTGATGGGCATTCAACTCCAAAATCTTCCCATGGATTATTGTTAGAATCCAGTCAGGCACCCTCAACTTCGAGTGGAATTGAGCACTCTAGAAAAATGGCAGTTGACGTAACAGTGACACCAAGGAAACAGAAGTTATTAAAAAAATTGGATTGTGCCTTAAGGTTGAGCTCAGATAGGAGAAGGAGACTATCTTTATTACAGCGGCGGTTTGCTCGTCGTAAAAAGAAAATTGCCACAATGAAAACCATAATCGAAGATTTATCAAATAAGAGATTGGTCCAGGAAGAAGCAATTGATGTGATTTCCAAATTGGGAGGACCTCAAGAATTGTTTCTTCGACAATATAAGAAAAATCGAAAGAAGCCATTACCACAAAAATATTCCGAAAGTCTCAAAACATTTGCACTAACCTTACATTACTACTCCCCTTCAGCATATAACTATGTAAGAAAAACTTTTGATACGTGTCTACCACATACCAGAACCCTTAGCAGATGGTATCAGAATGTCAATGGGGAACCTGGGTTTACTAGTGAAGCATTCGAAGTTTTACAGGTATTGGCTGAATCTAAAGAAAGCGAAATATTTTGTTCCTTAATCATAGACGAAATGTCTATACGGCAACAGGAAGAATGGTGTCCGCAACAGAACAAATGTTATGGGTATGTAAATATGGGAACTGGTTCGAATGAAAACAGTCTGGCTAAAGACGCTCTTGTTTTTTTGTTAAATGCAGTAAATGGGTCATGGAAAATACCTGTGGCATACTTTCTTGTTAATGGGCTAACAGGGGAGCAGAAAAGAGGATTAGTGTATCAGTGTCTTCTCAAAACACATGAGGCTGGGATTAATGTAGTGAGTGTTACTTTTGATGGACCACCAGCCAATTTAACTATGGCTAAACGCCTAGGCTGTAATTTAGATCATCATAATTTACAGACCACTTTCAAGCATCCAGCAACAAATGAGGATATAATGGTATTTCTAGATCCTTGTCACATGGTCAAATTAGTCAGAAATACTCTAGGTGAAAAAGGATCACTTGTAGATGACGAAGGAAAATTCATTGAATGGAAATATTTCAAAAATCTTCATAAAATACAAGAAGAAGAATCATTCCATTTAGCAAATAAATTATCTAAACAACACATTATGTTTTATAAACAAAAAATGAAGGTACGTTTAGCAACACAGTTGTTTAGTGAAAGTGTGGCTACAGCCATGGACTTTTGTGAAGATAATTTGAAATTGAATGATTTTAAAGGGGTTAAAGCCACCACAAAATTTATAAAAATCATTAACACCCTTTTTGATGTTTTAAATTCAAGAAACTTGTCTCAATTTGGATTTAAAAAACCTCTTTCTTCAGAGAATTACGATCAAGTAGCAACATTCCTTAATGACACTGATTATTATCTGTCAAATTTAAAAGCAAGTGTTGATGGTATGTCAATACTGGACACAGATCGACATACTGGGTTTTTGGGACTCAAAATATGTATAAATAGTTTGAAGATAATGTATACAAAATTGGTGTTCAGTGGAAAATTGAAGTTTTTACCGCTGTATAAAGTGTCCCAAGACCACATTGAACTTTTTTTCTCCTCAATTCGGTCTCATGGAGGACACAATAACAATCCTACACCAAGGCAGTTTCAATCAGCTTACAAAAAATTACTTGTTCATGTAGAATTGAAAGAAAGTTTCAGAGGAAATTGTATTCCTCTAGAAAATTTAAATATTTTGAAGTGCAATTCTGTACAACAAATAAATACAACTTCCAGGGCAAGCAGAATGTTGACATCAGAAGACACATATGATTATGCAGAGTTTGATCATGATTATCTGCCTGACCCATTTTCTGAATTCACTAAAAATATTATTGTGTATGTTGCTGGATATGTTGTATATACTTTAAAGAAAAAGATTATTTGTGAGACCTGCTCAGATGCTCTCACAGGTGATCATTGTAACAACATATCCATATATTCATTTGTAGATAAGAAAAATAAAAAATGCCTTCAAAAGCCATCGAAAGATGTAATAGATATATGTTTCAAATCGGAGAAAATAATAAAACATCTTTCGTACCAAGTTAATAAGATGTCTTTAGATGTGTTGACAAATACTGTTTTAAAACAATTTATAAATAAAAATGATATATTTGTTTCTTTAAAAAATCATTCATATGATCAATTTCCATTGGATAACCACAGGGTTTTAATAATTAAAAGTGTAGCAAATAGGTATGCAAGTGTTAGAATGTACTATTTGAGTAAAAGAACAATAGACAAATCTACAAGTATTAGACATCGAAGTAACAAAATTGTACTGTTTAAGGGCCAGTAAATTTGTATAGTCTTCTATCTTGAACATTTGAATATTTGTATGAAATAAAAACACTAATATATGTCAGGGTTTTTTCAGTAATGACACCTCAATGTATTACTATCCGCAATATAGTAAAGCAAGCGTCTTTATTTAATACCTATCTGTTTTTTTATTTGTAAGACACGCTAAAATAAGGCATGAATTATAATTTTCATCAACAATGCTATACTATTATTATACATGTAATTCATATTTTCTCAATAAAAACATATTATTAGTTTATTTATTTATTTCAAGTATTGGTAATTCCAAGAAAATATGAAATAAGTGAGACAATATAAGTGTAAATCGCAAAAATCATGTTTCTATATTATCAATTTCATCTTGTCAAAAGGACGATAATGTGTACTTTAACGAAGAAAACAACCTCTAATCAAAAATTCAAAAAGCCGCTACGCTATACCTAAGTGAAAAAGAATTTCACTAGTGAATATATTTTTATTGATTGAAAATTTAAATAGTCCGGCTCTGCCGACGACGCCATATTGCTCACATTACAATGTCACTCATGTGATACCACTTTCCTATTATAAGATAGTCGATAGAGGTAGCCAAATATCGATAGTCACGACTATCGATAGTTCCGATAGTGTTATTGAGAACTATCGATACTATCGATGGCACTATCGGATTAGTAGTAAATGGGAAATCATCTAACATTCCAAACAAACACCTAACCTCAAAATACATAAAAAATGTTTATTTAGCATTCCAAGACACAAATAATACATAACAGAATATTAACAGAGTTGTATCAACAGTTACAGAATAAGTTATAATGCAATATAAAATAGTAAACACATTTTCAACATTATATACCAGCATTTAAGGAACATTTAAAATAATCTATTTCTCTAGTAAACTATTATTCGCATTTATAAATAATACCATATCTACATTTTTGGGTTTCAGTTTGCTTCGTTTAGCTGATAAGAGCTGACCAGATTTCGAAAATAAACGTTCACTAGGAACTGATGTGGCTGGAACACATAAATATTTAAAAGCCAGTTCCTTTAATATGTTATCACTTGATTGAGACCAGTAGGTTATTGGATTATGTGTGATATCTAAAACTTCCTTTTCCATGTATTGTCTTACCACAATTACGCCTTTAGAGGATGGAGTATTAACTGATGAAATTGTCTCTTTTTTTTGTAGGAGGTAATCAAACAGATTAATTTTTTTTTCTTTTTCATTTGATGTTGAAGGGTGGTCATCAGTCACAGTTACATTGCTTTCTGATAAATCACTTGAAAGTGCAATACTTGCTTGTGCCATTTTTTGAACTGCTGCATGGGCTGTTAGAGCATTATCGCTAATTCTAAAACCATTTTTTTTAAACCTAGGATCTAGGATTGTACCTACCTTTGGTATAAACTTACTTTCATAGCCACACAATCTTTTATTAACTGAAGCCAACAGCTGTGAATATAACTCTAGGCCTAGAAATGTTTTTAAGTCTGCTTTAATTTTGTTTAGTGTATGGTACAATCCGGTAACAATGGGTATAATTAAGGAAATAGTAACATATGTACCAGATATTTGTTTAGTGGCAACTTCAAATGGAGCTAAAACTTTTATTACTTCCATTATGACTTCCTTTTCTTCTATTGATAAAATCTGTGGCCCTTCCGGAATGTTGAGCTGTGCAAGTGTTAAAGAATCTCCAATCTCTATTAGACGCTTAAGCATATAATACACACTGTTCCACCGAGTAGAAACATCTTGTAATAATTTTAGTGTGGGTACATTTCTATTTTCCTGTTCTTTTTTAAGCAAATCACTGGCTTTAGAACTTTTTTTAAAAAATGCTACAATACTTTTCACTTTTTTGATTAAATCACTTAAGCTTTCTGTTTTGTTGAAACCGTCTTCTACAACTAAATTAATAGTATGTGCAAAGCAACCCAGCTGGGTTATGTTTAGAATGTTGCATGTTGCGACCATGGTGGAGGCATTATCTGTAACTGCACATACTACTTTTTCTGTTAATCTCCACTCCTTAAGAATGCCCTAAAATAAATAATAAAATTTACTTATTACACATGGGTAGTTAAAATGTGGATGGAACTATTGTGTAACAATTCAGTAAAACGTACTTCAATCACTTCAGCAAGGTTCACAGCAGTGTGGCTTCCTTTAATTTGTTCCGTTTTTAATATGCAAGAATGTATATCAGAATCAACAAAATGACAAGTGAGTGTCAAATAAGACTCTGTTGTGTAAGAACATGTCCAAACATCGGTGGTAATAGCAACATAATTGATTTTTCCAAGCAACGTTCTTAATTTTAACTTAAGGCTATCATATAAATCGGTAACCATATTCCGTTTTAAAGTTGTACAAGAAGGCAACTGGTATCTAGGGTCCAACTTCTGGCAAAACATCTGGAACCCTACATCATTAACAACATTAAAAGGTTGCATATCTATGCAGATCATTTTCACTAAGGATAAATCCAACTCCTTCTTTCTTGAGTCTTCTGCACTATATATGTTTTGTGTATTTAAAAACCTTTTTAATGTTGTTTGTTTTCGGTGTTTCTTACTACTTTCATTTAATGACGATAAAGACGTATCCTCTGCCTCTGTTGAGAATGATGAGCTGGTTTCACCTAAAACAAAAATGGTCAAATTTAATATTTGAGTATGAATACTGAAAAAAATAAGCACAACATAGCGATTTTTCATTTAAAGTGTATCAATAAGTGTGCTGTAAACTTAAATTACAAATCGATCTTACCTGCACATTTATTTAAAGAACCCTTCTTGGTTCGTTTTCCATGTGCCCTTTTTAGATGGTCCATTAAATTAGACGTATTTCCAGATGTTTTGTATACCTTTCTACATTTCATACATGTAGCTAGTGGCCTACCAAGCTCATCCTTTGAAAAATACTTCCAGATTAACGATGATTTTCGTTTAACCATTTTATAAAATAACCTCAAACTCTAACAAAAAACTAGTGCGTAGAATACCTTGCCTACTGCAATGTATGTAAAATACTAAAATAGTAGGAAATTGGAAAATTATTTTATTTTATGGTTAGGTGTATGATGACTTTGACAGTTGACGTATGACAAAAACTATCGAATGGGACTATCGATAGTATCGATAGTAAATTAAAACTTGAAACTATCGATACTATCGATAGTACTATCGATAGTTGGCTACCTCTAATAGTCGACTGTGTCATCTCCTCTTGATAGTAGCTCCATGATAAATTTAAATTAATAAATCAACTGGACATGCGCAGTATTTTCAATCATTTGTCAAATCTTCCAATAGTATAATAGTAATCAAGATGTCAGATAGCTGAAGATAAATATTAAAAGTTAACCAACTTGTTTACGAAAAATATTGTTATAAACTATGAAAATATCTTCAAACATGTAATACAAGTTCATATAAACAATAACTTAACACAAATCACCAGTAGGTAATCGGTGGTCAAGGCTTGATGCATGCATTGTGTTGATTTCATGGAAAAAATAATTAATTTCTTAGTTGAAAGTTGGCCATCTTTTTTAGTTTTAAATTCAAATCTTAATTTTTTAGCTTCTTGCGTGAACATCTACATTATATTACATGGTTTTATCTTCTTAGTTTTAGTTTTAAATTAATTTTTTCTGGCATGAATCCACCTAAGTTTAAATAAGTCAGTAGTGTGATGGATATTCACTGAATACTTCTCAGCTACAAATTTTTATACAAGCTGAAGCCAGAAACAGGATGGAATTTTATAAATAAAACTTGAATATAAACATTTACACAATTAGAGGGTCATGAGTCATGACTGGGGTTAGGGAAGGAGTATGTGTACTTACACAAATCATTGTAAATTGCATTTAGGGGAACATGTGGTAAAACTTCTTTCACTTGCTTTCCCATTCTCATAAGCTCTGGATGATTCCCATTTCTTGTGGTTGGCCGCATTTGGGGCCTTGGAGGAGGTTCTGTCAAAGCTCTTTTTTCCCATTCTGCGACATCATTTGAAGTATAATCAGTTGTTTGTACCTATAAATGTGTAAAAACTTACAAATTATATCAAATACCAACTTTTACTTACCTTTAGGGATGTAGCCATGCTTTGTCGCACAATTTCAGCAAATTCTTCATCTGGCATAGTTTTTTTTTCTAGAGGTGCTAAAAATGTCAGCCTATAATTCGTAATTGGAACAAAAAGATAATACACCAAATCATTGAAGTACGAAGATCCCAAAGTGGTTATTGAAATATCCAAAAATGGACGATCTACAGTGATGCAGATGGGTTGAACCTACAAAACAATTATATTTATAAAAAATACATTTTCCTGGAAAAAATTATTACGAACCTTATTAGTAAATTCAAAAGGATAGGTTTTGAATTTGAGAAGTGCTTTACCATTTGTAACCTTATCTTCGGGAGCAAAAAATATAGGTGATCTTTCTTCCATGAATTGTTTGAGGTTATTTTTAAAATTATCCACATTTATAATAGATCCAAAGCAATAAGTACTTATGCCTAAGACTCTTTCTACTGCTGTTCTACAACTAGGCTAAAAAAAAGAAAGAATAATGTTATTAAAGTTCCTGTCAATTTTAATACAATCATTATTTCAAGAATGCATACTTACTGATACTGCTCCAGTAGCGTTGCATACAGCTACTTGGTCAAAAACAGATATGCTATTACTTATATATACATGAATCTTTTCTTTGACCTTAGGATTTTCAATGTGTACAAAAATTCCTAAGCCTACACATGCCAATTTATTAACAAATTTTTGGACTCCTGGTGAATCAGGTAAAAATTGACATATAAGAAAGAGGAATAGCAATAAACAGCATCGTAATGATATTAAAATCAACCCTATAGGAAGGTAAAACATAAAAAGTATAATATTGATATCGCTGTCTGGTATCCTAAAACAAAAAAATCTATTTAATAAAATAATGAATAGTAAACCAATTATCATTTCTTCATGAGTTTATTGTTTGTCATTATAAGTAGTAGTTATTTATTTGACAGACTTTTTTGTTGTTTTAAAAGTAAGCTGATACCTGTTAAATTTGAACTTTTTCAATACTCTCTTTCTTTTTAACTTACTACTTTTTTAAACGATGGATAATAAGAACTGAACTATATTAAAAATATTTTGTTAAAAGGAGTTTGAAATTCTGTTTGATATGTTAAAAAGGTAACTATAAATTAGGTCATTAATATTTGGAATTACATATTTCTATTAATATTTCTAAATCTATCTATAAATAAATTCAAATAGCATTTAATATACCCTAATAAACATTTTCTCACCTATTTCTAGCCAGCAGATGTCTGAGTTCTATATTTGCCATATTTAATACAGGTGAATGGTTAAGGTCAATAAAGTGCCAACATAACTGATAAATAAATAAAATTAGATAAAATACATTCCTTTACTTGCACAGCGTTCAAAATTATTATCCTACCAGTAATTTTTTTATCAAACGTATCAAACCACCCAAAAATAAATTTTGATGTATCAATTCAATATCAACCTCAAAATGATCGACAGACAACTTAAAATTCAAATGACGTTTCACGTACTAAGGATAAATACTGGTTTTTAGTTCTGTGGTTGATATTTATCCACGATAAATATCAACACATGTATCTTCTATCTCTATTATAGTATATTAAGAAAAAAGAGGTGTAAAATATTCTTGGATCTAACATCCTTGTTCTTGGATACCTAAAGTAAAATTGTTCTGGGTCTAATCTTCTCTTCTGTCAAATGTCAGATTAATCATGTGATTTGAAAAATAATTGGATATTTGATTTATCTTTTGTTGCCTTGTTTGTAAAATAATTACAAATTTGAATTAAAGCACGGCAGTAACCAAAAAGGTCAAGGATCGTTTTGACATTAAGAGTAACTAGTAAATTTTATTGTGTTATGTAGTTGTTATCTGCAGTGTGAATTTAATTTATTTCAGAATTCCAACTACAATTTCAGTGCATACAAATTTCGAACTATCAAAAATGGAGCATTCAAGATCACCAGAAAGTGAAAACCTAGATCCTTGCGATAGAGAAACTTGCTGCGATTCATCCACAAAGCCTTTGTTAACAGAAGAAAGAATGCGTAGAAAATTACAGTTTTTCTTTATGAATCCAATCGAAAAATGGCAAGCTAAAAAAAGATTTCCATATAAATTTTTTGTGCAAGTGATTAAGATAATACTCGTCACAGTGCAGCTGTGCTTCTTTGCTTACTACAGATATAATCATGTGAATTATACTTGGGACAATAGAATAACTTTTTCACATTTATTTCTTAGAGGTTGGGATGCTACCAGAGAAGTAAATGCATATCCTCCAGCTGCGGGACCACTGGCAATATACAAGATCGATGATTTCTATTCTACTATAGATTATGCTTATCAGGGATATTCTGAATTAGATAAAACAGTTGGTCCTTATTCATATGCCAATGAAGATAATACTAAAAGTGATATGGTGTTGTGTCTAACACATTACAAACAAGGAATAATATTTGGCTTTAACGAGTCTTATATATTTAATAGTGAAATAGTTGAAGAGTGCTATAATATATCTAAACCTTTCAATTCTACTTTTAACTCAAAGTTGCTCATAGAAGAACAAAATATTACAATCAATTTTACTTCTCTAGTTAGATCTGCATTAAAATTTTCCATCAAAACAGTCAATTTTAAAGCAGCTGGAAGAATATCACCTCCAAATTGTTTTCTTTTCAACATTGAAATTAATTTTGATAATGAAGATCACGATGGTCAGATGACTATATCTCTGGATGCTGACCCAATTCGTTTGATTTGCAAAGGCGATGTTTGGTATAAAACGGATAATGAAATAGAATCAGTGCTGAGAAGTATACTGAACTATTTTGTTATACTAATTTGTATAACATCATTTATTTTGTGTTCTAGAGCTGTATGGAGAGCTCACCAATTGAAAAACATCACAGATACATTTTTTCGTAAAAGATTTGAGCAACCTTTGAGTCAAAAAGATAAAATGAAGTTTTTAAATCTTTGGTATATTATGATAATTATTAATGATTTCCTTATTATCATTGGTTCTGCTATTAAAGAGCAGATTGAAATAGAATCATTTACATCTGACCAGTGGAATATTTGTAGCTTATTTTTAGGTGTAGGTAATTTATTAGTGTGGTTTGGAGTGTTGCGTTATCTGGGCTTCTTTAGAACATACAATGTTGTTATTTTGACGTTACAAAAAGCTGCACCACAAGTAGCTAGATTTTTACTATGTGCCTTATTAATTTACGCAGGGTTTACCTTCTCGGGTTGGTTAATTCTGGGACCCTACCATTTTAAATTTAGATCTCTATCTACTACTTCAGAATGTTTGTTTTCTTTAATAAATGGTGACGATATGTTTGCTACATTCTCAATAATGTCAAATAAATCCCCCCTTTTATGGTGGTTTAGTAGAGTCTATTTGTATACATTTATAAGTTTGTACATTTATATAATTTTAAGTTTATTTATTTCTGTAATAATGGATGCTTATGATACTATAAAAACATACTATAACGAAGGTTTTCCTAAAAGTAGTTTGGAATGTTTCATAGGAGATACAAAATATGAAGATTTATCAAACGGTTTGTACAGAACTGATTCCACTGATAGTCTAGGTGGTTTAATGAAAGATCTGTGCTGCTGTAAAAAAATATATCAATCATATTCTACCTTAACAACTACTAGTCAATCGAGAACAAGTATTCTCATATAAATTTAGAATTGTGAATATAATACTGTGTTATTATTATTTTAACAAACTTCACTCAAGGTCCAAGAGTAAATTTCTTTTTGGATGACTGCAAATGTATATATTTTTATTATTGGATACAAAAAAAATAGACGAATTTACTGAGATTTATTTAACATTTTGAATAGTGCAATATGTTGTTTCAGAAGCATAAAACAGTATAAAAGAGAGGAAAATGTTTTGACGACGAGGAGTTACTGTTATACTGTTATAGATCACAGTTAAAATTTCATACAACTTATTTTTCCTTTCAATTTTTGGTCTGATTTGTGCTTCTAAATATCGTTTTAATGAGATTACAAAAAAAAATGTCGATAGATTTATATTTTTAATGAGATTAGTTTAGTTCTAAGAGAAAACATGTTATATTTTTAATGAAATAAAAAGTTGTAAAGTTGAAATACTTTAATTTGAAAAATATCATCAGTATCATAGTTTTATTTATGGAGGATGAGTTGACGTTACGCTATATTGCAGTATGTATGTATGTATTTTGGGGTGACATTCCTTGAGGAATTTTAGGGCTTCAACTTAGGTAAATGCTCCTCTTCTATCCAGTAATCTCCCAGGTGCTGTGCTGTAGGATTCTGAAGTGCTGTGCAGTTGGAAAGTATATGTGAATGGAGGTTTCTTCTTCCATGTCACAAAATCTGCATTCTTCTTCCTCCACTATATTGAGCTTTTTCAGGTGCCCATTCAGGCGACAATGTCCCGTTAGGATCCTTGTTAAAACTCTCAGTGCAGTTTTACTTTGACTTATGCATGCATTCATTTGATCTCAACAGGTTGTAGTCACCCAGAAGAGTCTTTGATTGTATAAGCCCTACTAGATCTTTCCAATGGTCAGATCTTCTCTTTTTCTCGGCTCTACCTATTTGTTCCAATATTACATTGGGGCTGATTCCGCAAAAAGGTTAAGGCCCCCAGGAAGGTATTTCAGTCCCCCTCATTGCTAGTTCATCTGCTATTTCATTTCCTTCTATTCCAGTGTGTCCTGGAATCCATAGTAAGGTGACTATATTGTTCTCGCCTAGTTCATTGACTTTGTCCAGGCATTCCCACACCACACAAGAGCTCAGTGCTTTAATGGAGTATGCGACCTGGAACTGACAAGAAGTGACGAAGTTGTTCGTGCCTCATTGATTTTCCCTAGACATTCGACCCATATCATTTTAGAACTGTGCTTTTTGTTGGCCCGCACTATCCCATTACCTTCAATAAGTGTTATTCTTTTTCATCATACCATCCTGAGTCAATTGATTATGTGGCGGCTCATGGTCAAAATTTAACTAACAAAAAATTATTTTTGAAAAGTCTACTTGACGTTATCTTCAGTTCGCAAAATTAGAGTCTCTAGGCACTACTTTTCTAACAAATTATTTCTCATAAATTAAGAGCCTATTCTACGTACTTTTCGGTTCAAAATGTTGTGATCACTTTGTCATTAAAATTGTACATTTTGGAGATAAAAGAGCTCTAAAAAAATTTAACACAATAATTTTTGATAAAATATATCGATTCTTCGAAGCCGTTCAGTAAGAACAAACATCTACTTCTCGGGCTATATGCCCCGACAAACAGTGAATTACAGTTCTAAGTTAAACGGGGTTGGGATATCTTCACGATATAACATCTATCACTTGTATACCGGTTTCGGTGTATTTGCGCCTCATCAGTACAAGGTAGATAGCATCCGTCCAAAGGCTCTGATGAGAGCATATAGGTATTTCTGGACTGGACATTTACCCCCAGTGAAAATAGTAAATAGTGTAAATAGCGACATCCCCTCAACTATATAACCACAAACCAAAAATCATATTGACAAAAAAACCTCGGTTCTGCAGTTTTTATTTATTTACGGGTAATACCAGTATTTTATAAAAACAAGGACAAAATAGGTCAAACGTGTAAAATAAAATTTAAGCTTAATATAAGTAAAAACAATTATGACAAGGAACTCAGCGAACAGTAACAACAAAAATTAATAATCACAATACAATATTAAAATACCATTTTAAAATAATGCAATCCCAATCCTATACTAAGATTTCATATCTCGTAGGAATTGCCTAAGAGAGTATCCAGATATTTTGAAAAAATCCAGATCCAACCTGTTTGCACTGGATAAAATTCTGCTTATTGCAGCAAACCTCCCATAATTACATCTATGTAATGGAGCTGCAAAAGTATGATTATTTCTTGTGGACCTATAAAAGGGACATGGAAACCAATGCGGGATAGTAATTGCGGGCAGTCTATGTTATAACTGAGTAAGTTATGGAGAAATTTTATATCAGCTTGAGACCTACGAATTGAAAGTTTGTCTAGACCGAGACAGTCTCTTATCTCTTGATATGTATTAGTTGATACAGGCATTCCAATTTTAAACGACATGTACTTTCTAAGTTTATCGATAAGAATTCTATGACTGACTGTGTCGAATGCCTTGGAAAAGTCCGTGTAGACAACATCATCTTGATGCTTATTCTCCACAGCATTTGTAACAAAGTCAGTGAAGAGAAGGAGGCTTGTTAATGTAGATCTCCCCTTGGTGAAACCATGCTGTTCGTCTCCAATAACATTGCTCAAAGGAACTTTAATCTGATCTAAAACTAGTTAGTTATTTGCTTAATTACAGTATCCTGTTACAATTGTCAGATTCAAGTAAAGCGTGTTATCGATAGATGTCATACTATAAAAAGCCTTACAAATTTGAAAATTACTTTTCAAAGAGTAGACCGTTCACTAAGAACAAACATCTACTTCTCGAGCTATATGGTTGTATCGTGAAGATAACTCCGTAGTTATAACAACCACGCCACAAAAGAACTAACCAGAAAAGGAATTTCTGGCAAAAACATAACAATCTGCACTGATAGTAGACAAGCCCTATATTGACCTTGAACAGACAACGTCTTATATCGGGGCTAGTACTAGAGTGCCACCAAGATCTAGCTAACGCCTCGGCAGATAACAATATTATCCTGAGGTGGGTTAAAGGGCACTATAGGAGTAAAGGTAATCGCATTGCCGATTCTTTAGCCAGAGAAGCGACTGGACTAAAAAATGTTAGTACCCAGTGACACCTATACGGTCTAAGGACTTCGACAATTGCGGGACTAGCCAAATGTTACACCCATGCTCAATCCCTTAAGAGATGGGATGGAATCAAAGGTTGCAGTCTTGCCAGGATCACCCTGGGAAGCTGGCGCCGAAGAAATATTTGGCGACAACCAGGAAAAACCTATATACTTTAACAGTTTAGGATTTCTGACTGGCCACTGTAAACTAAGAAAACACCTCTATATACTATGGGGCTAGTGGATACACCTCTATGCAGGATGTGTGAACAGGAAGATGAAACTGTCAGGCATGTCTTATGCGAGTGTCCGGAGTTATCGTCAATAAGAGAGTGTGTGTTCGGTGAGTCTTGGCCTACACCTGCCGATATAAAGGAGATGTCTCCTAGTGATCTGTCCACCTTCCTGGGAAGGACAGGATGGACGATGACCTAGGAGGACAACCTCTCGGGAGGATGTACAATGGGTCACATGTGTCCTAAGTGCTGTGAGCCTACTCTCACCCTCCCTACTCTACAGATACAGAACAAAACCACGTGTTATAAAGAAAACGTATCTCAGGGCGACTGTCAGATAACGTCGTGGATCTGCCCTATGTAAAGCATTGCTCGTATGTAATATCCAATACATTGTCGAGGATGTCCATCCTCTATACTAAAGAGATAATATTTATGATATTATATGGAACATTTTTGTTTGTAATATAAATAAAACTGCAACAATGCCAGTTAACATCGATATATATTTCATAAATTTTGATAAAATATTTTACAACTACATTATTATGACAAATTACATAAATATATTTCATACTATACATTTTTGTGTCAAATATTTGACGTTTTATGAACATACTTGTAATAATATAGATATACCTACTCACAAAATGTGACCCACATAACATCCAAACTCTCTGATTGTAATAAAACTGAAAATTTCATGATACATATGTCAGTATCGTGTAATTGATTTTTGCGATTTTAAGTGCTACACATTTACACATACACACAGTACAAAGTTGATACCATTCTGTTATCAAATTTAATATTTCCCCAAAAAACAGGAAACAGTACCTTCTTGTTATTTAACGGAATAATTAATTTGTAACAGTCTTTTAATAGTATATCAAATATCCCTATCGGTTATGTGTTAAGCGGAGTTTACATTGGCTGTGCAATGTTCATCCAAAATCAATTACAAAAGCTAAAGCACGAGTTCGCCTTCCTTGTCGAGTTTTTACTTTGATCGGCATAGGCCAAAGGCTTGTTAAAAACAAACATATATTAAATAAAAACTGAGTTGAAAAGATATTGATGCGAATAGCAGACATTTTGATTAAAGAAATTAATAAAAGTGGTCCTAAAAGGGTATTGGCTAGGAAATGGATGAAAACATGGCCACTAAACTTCTCCCCAGTCCCAAATATGAGGTAGAAATACCTCACAGAGAGGACTGGCAAGACACAAGCAGACTGAAGTTTCCCCGAGGAGAGACCTGGTACACAGACGTGTCACAGACTGGGGAACCTCTGTATTTCAGGCAGAGATTTATGCTATCCTAGAATGTGTCAGAATTAACAAATATAGGACTGACACTCATAGGATAAACATACTAACTGACAGCCAGGCAGCCCTTGCAGCTTTAAACAGCCGCAAGGTAACATCCAGACTAGTAGAAGAATGCCAGAAAGAACTAAATGAACTAGCAGACCACATTAAAGTGAGATTAGTGTGGGTGCCGGGACATAACGGTATTTCTGGAAATGAACAAGCTGATGAGCTCGCGAGAAGAGGTTCAGCAACAGCATATTTTGGACCAGAACCAGCTCTTGGGACCACAAAGAAGGTAGTCCGAGGGCAAATACAAAAATGGATACAACATAGACTTCAGTGGAGAAACACTTCAAAGCAGGTACACAGTAAAACATTCATGTGTAAAACGGGCCGAAGAACCACTGAATATAGTAGAAATAAGCTAAGAATTATTACAGGTTATCTAACGGGTCATACCCCGGTAAAAGATCACCTGCATAAAATAGGGTTATATAACGGGGACCTCAGCTGCAGACTTTGTGGCATGGAGACCGAGATCGTAACCCATATCTTATCTGACTGTGAGGCACTGAACTGGAGGAGACAGACAATCTTCGGAGAAGCCAATGTGCCACCTGAAGTATATGGCACACATCCAATGGACCTATATCGTCTACTCGAAGGTACGGGGATAACTGGATGGGTGGACTAAATGTGGGAGTAGAGTACAGTAAGCCAACAGGCTGCAGTGCTCCCGGCATCAGAGCGGCTTCTAGGACACCAAAAAAAAGGAAATGGATCGAAGGAGGAATCCTAATATCACTACCTAAATTCATTAAAAGAAAATCAAAATAAACAAACAAGGGCTAGTTGATCAATGAATTGCAAATTGCTGTGTACTAGAGTGAGATAGCAATATCGGTTGTTTCACATCGACGGCTATTGGTTAAGCATATTCGAGCAAACGCCCGACGTGTAAAATGTAAAACACTCAGTAACGTGCAAGCTGTAGTCGTGTTAGAAATTTTATGCGTGATCGTCAAAACTTCTACTCAAGATTTTCTCGCAACTTGCATGTTCAATAAAATTACTTTAAAGAGGCTAAATAAAGTGATTAGTATTTTTAATCACGACTTAAGACAATCGGTTGTTAATAGTTCATGCTGGAGGTGAAATGGGGTTTAGTAAGGACAGTCGATTCTTACTTAAATCAGGAAGCAAGTCTGGAGATTATTACTACGAGATGAATTCACAAAATTATTATGCATTTTAGTCCAGTAAATGAAAGGTCAAAGCTCCCGAGAAGTCTCTGAAAACTTCACTTTGGGCTCAATTTGTAGGTCACTGCATGTGTTTTTAAACGAGAAAAAACTTAACGCGATTGAGTTTACGGAAGGGGGGGGAAACCCTGGAAAACGGGTTTGTCGCTAATAACTGGCTAAATATGCGAATTAGAGAATTTTTCTTCCGATAAAAAATGAAGATCGTCTTATTATTTACAAAAATAGTCTCCATCATTTTTTTCGAAAATTCGATAGTTATCGAGATAATGAGACCTAAAAGTCTCCTCCTTTCAGCTGCTGATTCTCTGCCTGTAGGAATTCTGCTGTCTATGCATTAACTTGTAAGCGGGCGGACGAATTCTTCCATAAAGGTAGTCGTTCGATAGTCGCTGCAGAGACATGCTGCAGCTTCAGACGGCCGAGGCAAGAGGCAAGCGACCGAGATAGGACAGGAGAAACCTAGAGGGCTCGTTCGTAGCATGCGACAGAATAACAGATCAGTACTTCTTTTGCTGTTAAAAAAGAAGGATGTAGAATGTCTGCCAATAAGAATAGAATTATCAAACGAATTTTATTAGAGGAAGCGGAAGATCAGGATTTAATATTATACTATTTATATAGGAAAAGCAAGAGAGCGCAGCAAATACTTTCCCTCTTTACAATATCTCTGTAACTTTCTAGTTTAAGGTCGTATAAAGTTGGGTTTTGCTCAACTAAATCTATACTTAAGTAGATCATCTTCTTCTCCTAAAAATAGTGACGACTTTGATTGCGATAGCGTATTTTTCACTATTTTATCTATTGTTTGATAATAACAGAACAATACACAACGATTGCTGCAGAACGAATGCCTCGTGCCTCCACTCTGGTCTGGACGCAGATGCGCGCCCAAGAAGAAGAGACAGGGCGAGAAGTACCTAAGCTAGTTGCTGCTGCAGCGTGCATCGAACAGTAGTGTCTCTGCCTTTTGCCTTGGCCGTCTGCAGCTGCAGCATGTCTCTGCAGCGACTATCGAACGAGTACCTTAACTCGGCAAAAAATTGACATTTTCCGATGATTCGAAGTTCATCGCACTTCCATGTGACTTTCAGCTCGTTCGTACTTGACAAAAATATTTTAAAAAGCGGTCAAAGTTTTTTTTCCACATTAATTTGTTCATATATTTTTTTAAATAGTCTTTTATCCTAATTTTTTTTATAATGGAACCTTAGGAGGTCTTGAATGATCTCAGACATTTTTTAATATCTTTCTTGCGTTTTGATAAAAGAATGATTTGTTTATTTACATTGTTCAGCCGTTTTCGGAGTTCTGTACAATCTGTGGAACAATGCACATCATTTTAAAGCTTAGAGTATCTAGTTTTCGAATATACTTTTTGATTTTTAATAAAATCCAATCGTTTTCAAGAAATCAGGCAAAAGCGAAGACGATATTCTTTGTGACAAACTATACTGTAAGTGCCGATGTAAACTCCGCTTTGGGTGGGTAAACAACGATTGTCCAGATTATATTTTAAAAATACATTTGCAACGTATCTAATTCCGTATAAACATAACCATAAATTATAAGTATATTTTGTATAAACATTGAGGCATTTTTTTTTGTATACAAACATCAGTACAAATGGAGATAAAATTTTCCATTTAAATACATTAAAAATAAACTTATTTATCTATAAATTATAGATACAAAAATGCTTGTGATAAGACTAGACCTCAATTTTTCCATTATTAATAAACATCTGACGAAATAGTTATTTATACCATAAGGGATTCAAGTAACATTTATTATAATAGTCGAGAAGAATTTTGCACCCGAGCCATAACAGCGAGGGCTGGCAATGAAATTCGGGACTATTAAATTAAAAGTGACGATGAGAAGGTTTACATAACAAGAATGCCACCCCCAGAACGTTTACCACTGGAGCTATGTCTTGAAGGACATTTACAGGCTCGGAGTGAAGATACCCTGCGAAGGTCTAGAGCAGGGGCTCCCAACCTTTTTTTGTCTACTGCCCACTTTAAGAATAAATTATTTTTTAACGCCCCCCTTTTTAAACATACTTAAAAACCACTAAGTACTTATAACTGATTATTGAAACGCAACTTTATAGTATTTGGCCAGAGTATCTTTTATTGAAAATAAAACAAACATAATCAATTCTTATATAAAAACTAATGTGAAGGTTGAATCTGATGCTGTTCAATAAGTTTGTTGGTATCTGGTTCCAATTTACTCAAAAACAGCCGCAAGTCGCCACGTTCGGTAACGCGCAAACGATTTCTCTTTTTAGTAAGCAGCGTTGCCACAGCACTAAATCCACGTTCACACAAATATGACGATGGGAATGCTATCAAAAATCGTTGAGCAATTGACCACAATCCAGGGTACAATTGCGGGATCTCTATCACAGAGTCAAACAGGTTGTAAAATCGAATCAGACAATTGCCTCTTGACAGCCAACGAACTTCAGTATGAAGCAACAAACGGTTGAAATCTTCGTCATTAGTAACACAAAGCTGATGAAATAATCTATCATTCAAAGAGCTGCTACGGATTTTATTGACTGCTTTGATGACATATTGCAGTGATTGAAATAGTCGTTCACTTGAGTTTCTAGCAACCAAATGTTGTCTATGAATAACGCAATGTATAGCAAGGACATCTGGAATTTTATTTTTTAAGTACGCTATGAAGCCTTTATGGCGCCCTGTCATAGTCGGAGCGCCATCCGTAGCAACTGATATAATATTTTTCAAAGGAATCTCTTTCTCTTCACAAAACTTTTCCAATGTATTGAATATGGTTTCGCCTTTTGTATCTGTCTCCAAATTTCTGGCAAACAATAGTTCTTCACGTATTTTCTCATATTTAATAAACCTCACGTAAGATAGCAACAACGCTTCATTAGTTGGTATAGTGGACTCATCGAGCTGAATTGAGAATGAATTGTCAATGTTTTCAGCCATTTCATCAATTCGTCTTTGCACAGAATTATTACTCAAAGGAATTTTTCGGATAATATCTGCGGCCGGTTTATGAAGCACAGTAGTTATTACTTCCTTTATTGCTGGCAAAATTAACTCTTCTCCGATGTTGTGTGGTTTGCCTTTTTGAGCAATTAACAAAGAGATATTGTACGAAGCTCGAAGTCCGTCGTCATCTTGCTTAGCAGCCGCCGAAAATAGTTTTGATACACTTGGCTGAGTATTATGCTTCTTCTCTAGGTCTTGAAAATATACTACATTCTTGTCGTTCTTATCTGGATGCATTTTATTCAAATGATCTTGCAGTCTTGAAGGCTTCATTGCTTCGTTCGAAAATGTTTTTAGACATAGAAGACACAAAGGCGACGACGGGTTTGTGGGATTTTCAATAAATCCGAATTTAATATATTCCGCAGAGTATTGCCGTCTTTCCTTTTTTACTTCCGACATTGTTTTGTTTTGAGAAATACGTAAGTGTTGAAATCAAGTACTGCTTATCTATTATACGCGAAACCGCAAATGAAAATAAAATAAATTTACGTCGTTTATATAGGATTGCATAAGCAGCACGCACCAACAGGAATAAGACAAACGTGCATAAACTCGTTTATCTCTTTCGACGCCCAATCGTACTCGACAAGCAAGAACAAGTATTATAGAACCAGCCGATTGATACAGGAATGTACAAATCGGATTATTTAACAAAAACTTGTTAAAACATGATTGCCCTCGGTCTATTATATCGAACCGAGTTTGAGCTATATCTTAATTAATATTAGTTGATGTCACAAGATGTAGTCGAGAGCTCAGTCGTTGTCTAAGAGTCTTCCTAGCTAGGTAGATGAAATTATAAATCGACCCCAAAGCCCTACACAACGCCCTCTTTTTTTTCTGGGTCTCTTACCGCCCCCCTTTAGGCCTGCAGCGCCCACAAGGGGGCGTTATCGCCCACGTTGGAAAGACTGGTCTAGAGGAATACACAGAAGCTTAATCAGGTTTTTGAATGAACAAAAGCTGATGGAATCTCGAGAAGAGCTTCAGCAACGATATACCGGGTGTCCCAAGTTATCGTATACAGGCAATATCTCGCTTGTTTGACAAGATGATTAATAAATAAAAAAAACTGTATTGAATGGCATTAAAGTACCCTCCTTAAAAAATGTTTTACATTTGAGAGCCCTCATTTTTTTTTCAAATGGCACCCCCTGTATATTGTCATTGAAAATTGCGTGTCGTTCTATTTGGAATACAACGATAGCACATACTTGGTATTTTAGATTAAAAATAATATATTATGAAGAAAAATTTACCATATTTTCTTCAAATTATTCACAATAATCCCTAAATTGTTTTATCTATAGTGAAAAGAATATTATAATTGAGGAGTTTCTTCGTCTTTTCATAATAAAATTAAGGAGATTGAAGCAATTAAAACAATTTTTGATTTTTTCCATTTTGTTATGCCGCAGTCTCTGTATTTCAAAGAAGCAAAAATGGTTAAGACGTTCAATATTCAGTACAATTTAACCCTCAAAAGAAGTTGGGTTGTCAAAAGGGTATTGACCCCATCCAAATCCATAATAAAAATAAATGAATGTGACTGTTTCCAACTTATTGGTTAACGTATACTAGGGTCTCAACTGAAAGCAGCGTTAAAAAAAATTTATTCAAATTTTCAAAAAAATCACACACCACTGAAGATGCAGTTGTAGCAGAAACGTTTGGAAAAGAAGTACAGAGAAGGCCATGGTATATATATACCAACCAGGAAAACATTGTCTCCAGCGTTGAAATCCCACATTTTTACAATATAACAATACATTAATAAAAATAGACTATTTTAAAATTATAAATTCAGGTTATATCTACAGGCTGTTTAATTTATATCCTTACAATACACAATGTCTTTTGAATGTAGTATTAAAAATTGTAATCTAATATTATTTATAGGTTTAATTAAAAAAAATGACTAGATAATTACCTATAACATAATATTTGTTATCAATTAAATCAGATTTATTAAATGCTTCATATTTTGTAGCGTTTAAGACAAGATTCTATAATTAAAGCTATAAGTATGGGTGGACTGTGTAAAGTCTGTTGTCTGTTCATACTTATAGTAAAGTGATTATTCAAGCAAAAAACAAACAAATCATACTTTTTTTAATAATAATAATAATAATTCTTCATTGCCAAGGCTGAAACATCTGAATTGCATGAGATGGTCGCAAAAGCACATAGAAACTAGCTATTCCCCCTTAAATCTTGTAAGCCCTGATATGAAACTTGAAATCGTTACAGAGTCTGACAAACAGGTGGAGTGGGCCCAGAAAGCGCTTCATGGTCGACATCATCTCGACTTCAATCAATCTTATATCCTACTATGGATACTTGGTGCATTAGAAGTGTGGATCGAAGGGCCTCTGACTAGGTGGTGTTGCTGGTCACTTGGTGTGTCATCTCACAGGAATAAAAACAACTACTGGAATTACTGGGTCATGTTCTCTTTATTACCTTACTTTACTATTATACATTAACCCACTTATTACTAGTACTAATTAGAATATTAATTAAAATGATTACGATGAATAGAATACACTTTGAATGTCTTTAGGACATCTTAGAATAATTAAGTAATGAATTAGAATTGATTTAGAATAATTTAGAATGAATGTTAAAACACTTTCGTTAACCTATTTATACGACGAGTCAAGTTCACCTTTTATAGTAAATATAAATATTACTATCTTCTGTATGTTCCTGTTTATATTTATTTCACGCTCTGAACTTGACATCCTACGTGAGACCTTTCTCTTTCATATTTGTCAACGATTCATGCTTTATAGAAATTAGCTTCAAGGGAATTTATGTCTTTATTCATAATAATACCATAATAATAATTTAAATAATTAATAAATAATATTTCAGCCAAAAGGCATCACAGTAGCAAAGAAGCATCAAATAAGTGGCTATCTGATGGAACATTATTTCCAGAAACAGAAAGACTTATGATGGCAATTCAAGACCAAGTAATTAATACAAACAAACAATTACAAGAAATTTGTCATAAGAGATCCAAACATCGCTTCGGGCAAGTGCAGAAGGTGTCAACAAACAGCAGCATCAAATTTGGATTAGTTAACACCTACACCCCTTATTACAAGTACCATCCGCATTCGGCTCCAGAGAATGCTGATTCTAGATTATACTATCGATAGGTCAATTATCACCGATAGACGGGTGACGAATAACCGGCCTGATATTGTGCATGCAGAGAAAATAGAGGTGGTACCGATCATCGTTTCATCTACGGGACTTATTCCCAAAACTCTACAAGACAGCCTTACCAAACTAGGTCTTCACAAAAATACATACATCGATCTGCAGAAGGCTGCCATTTTAAATACCTGTCACACTGTCCGTAAATTTCAAAATATGTGACTTCCGAGCTTAATCCCATTTGCGTTTACACACGATCGGGATAGGTGAGCATTACCAGCAAGTGTATACTTGGAATGATGATGATAATAATAATAATGAAACCAGGGAAATAATATTCAATAACATACTTTGTTATATCTTGTTTCAGTCATATTGACAGTACTCCTCTATATTGGTTCCCAGAGGGTTCCGAGTTATTCTGACTTTCTTAAAAATGTGAACATTTCGAAAAAAGTCAATAGCTCATTGATATAACAAATTCTAGCAAATTATCTCTTACATCTAAATAGTTGGACATTCGTTAACTGTATTCCACGATTGAGTACTAAATATATCATTTACAGGGTGTTCAGAATTTTCAGTTTCATTATTAATTATTATTATTCAACATAACAGTCGTATTGTGTGAAACTTTTTTGTTTTTTGTTATTTCATAAAATGTCTCTAAGTGGATAGTGATTTTTCTGTGATAGTGGCCATATCTTTTCAACCACTCGGTATAGGATAGCAGATCCCTACATTTTCTGAAGGCTTGAAACGTGATCTATTTAGTTTCATACAACAACTATTCCAAGATCATTAGTTTTAAATTTAGAGAGAATTGCAGATGTTTAAAAATCGATTTAGCATACAATTCAAGAAAATTGTAAATTGCACGAAAAGTATAATACCTTAGAAAATACCATTCGAAAGCAACATTTTTTTGAATATGATGAATTATTAAAATACAGGGTGTTCCATTTCAAATAAGCCTGATACTGTACATTGAATGATCTAATAATGAAATTGAAAATTCTGAACACCCTGTAAAGAGATATTTAGTACTCAATCGTGAAATACATTCAACGATTGTCCAACTATGTAGATGTAAGAGAAAATTTGCTAGAGTTTGTTAAATCAATGAGTTATTAATTTTTTTTCGAAATGTTCACATTTTAAAAAAAATTCAGCATAACTCGGAACCCTCTGTATTATGAAGGAGTATTATATTTTTTAGAGGCAATCAGAAAGTGCAATAAAATATAGGGTGTTCCATAAGAAAAAATATAACTTTGATACGCCACACTTTATTGGAACACCCTGTATATTTCAAATTACAGTTTAAGTTGGAGTAAAATTTGTGGTATAAAAAGATTTTTCTAAAAATTTACATTTTCTTCGATATTTGTCCGGTCCCGGACTTTTGCCGAACTCTGTATGCAAATCCATGCTTAACTGTACTGGGTGGTTTGGGTAATTCTGACCAGTTTTTGTACAGTGGCTTAATATACAAGTTTCAAGTTGAATTGGGCTGTCAGTTTCAGCCTAATTTGAACATTAAAAAATGTTTACTTATGTCACTTTCACTATAAGTATGAACAGACCTTACTAACTTTTATACATTCCAGGAGGAAAATAAGACATCAAAGTTTTCTGAAGAGACCACTAAAGGCTAAAACACAAAACTAGATTTTAAGGAATGGACCAGTGCTTTCTAATGCGGCAAAACAAAATCCAAATTTATGTTATAAGGAATAATAAGAAGTTGGATATAAGAAATAACCAACTTGTTGGTTTAAAGATTTAAGCAATAAGAATTCTGAAAATATAGGACTTGATATAGAACTTATTTTTGTTGTAATTGTGAAATTCAAAAATGAAAAATTCATATCTGCTAAAATCATCACTGATTGATTGCCATGCTACTGAAAGTGAGGATGTAAATACCTACTACAGATAGTCCAGTAAATGAAGGCTAGAAATACCGTCAACATGGGCATCTGGTCCAGCAAGAATTTTTTTTTTAATTTGCAGCTAATAGTAGGTACATTGAACCCCCAAAATGTCAGGTGCCTGAAATTTGTGGGAGGGTCGGAAAATGGCTCTAGAGATCCCGAAAATCCGTTTTCCGCCGATATCTCCCGAACTACGATACCTAGAGAATTTTCGTTCAGACAAAAAATGAAGAGCAGTTCATTACCTACAAAAGTTGTCCTCACGATTTTTTTCGTTACACTAATATTTTTTGCAAAAATGGTGGTTGAAAAGTTCGCAGTTTTCTGAAACTTGAAACTGACGTTTTTAGTCATCGGGTAACCGTTGTAACGTCTTCAGTCAGAGTTTGATCACAAATAAAACACACGGGCGTACTAGAATCCTCAGGAATGAACAATATTTATCAAATCATTAGATGTCATTTCACCCACAACAATATTAATGATCTTAATTAAAAAAATGAAACCTCACCGTGAGCTCCAAAAAAAGAAGCTTAAGAATTTCCAATATTTCCCTATTTTTTATCAATAAAAATTTCAAAATTTATTATTTAATAATAACAATAAAATTAATAATGACTTGAATTTCACTTTTTACACTGGAATACTACTAATGTATTCTTGAAAAATAACGAAAGAGATAGTGTTTACATGTAAAATTGTCAGTTGTTGACAAACAATGCAGCAGAAAGCATCCACGTGTACACGCACTATACACGCGTGCGAGAATAAAATGAGGCATGCATTACAACAAATTTAGAGACAAATTTCTTTTAAATGCATCAAATAAAATACTGGATACACATATCTCAGGAAAGTTCAGAATGTGACCTTTCATCGGGTATGATGCTTGACAGGGAAGAATTTTACTGTAAAGAGAAAAAACTGCTCGAAAAAACTCAGAAGAATAGCTGTCTTCCCTCAGAAAACTGGAAATGTTCCCAATTTTCCTGAAAACCCAGGGGTCTGGGCCAAAAAAAATTATACCATCGGCAAGAGGATATTATTCTAACCTTTCTCGCAATATCAATTATAAGCGGGTTTGACAGTTAATCATCGAAAAATTCCCGATAAACCAGAGCGCTCGGGAAAACTCTAGAAATCCACAAAAATCACCTCTTGGAAAACACATTATTCAAAAAAATACGGGCGAATTATTGGTAGCATTGTTTCGGAATAAATAAAGTACCCCCCAAAGAACCATTATCAAATAGGATTGGCTGAAATAACTCTTAATAGAAATAATATGAATAAATCCATGGAAGCATTAAAAAATCTAGCAAAGACGAATTTTGGCCTGGTTTTCTAATGACCCAGGAGCACGAATTGAGTGGATAAGAACACGCCTTAGTAGCCACAGATCCCTTCTTCCACCCGCACTTTGATTCATTAAAAAATATTGATTTTCACGCGAGTTATTAAAAAATTAGTAATTTACTAGAGGACGTCATGCCCTCAGAGCGTGCTCTCTATTGTTTAATATGTAGAAAACCATAGAGTTACATAAGCCGGCCTGGAGCTCAATTTTGGGTCGGCGTTCGGGCCATTTATCTCGAAAACTATCTAATTTTTCGAAAAAATGTTAGGGATCATTTTTGTGGGTAAAGAACTGTTCTTTATTTTTCGTCTGAACAAAAATTCTCCAGTGGTCAAATCTCGGCAGATAACGCGGGAAAACGGATTTTCTGGAATTTCAGAGCCATTTTCCCACCCTTCCACAATGGTCAGGTACCTGACATTTTGGGAATTTAATGTGCTTACTATAACCTGCAAATTAAAAAAAAATTGCTTTTGCTGGACCAGTTGCCCATGTTGACACCTTCGTTTACTGGACTAAGATGAAGTTCTTATTCAGTTGGTAAAAAACCGCGAAACGTTGGGTTTTATATTAAAAAATTTTATTTTTTCTTGTTATTCTTACGTCTCATTATTTAAGTCTAAAATCTTATATCATATTCAATAAATTTTTCAATTGTGTCACCGCCTAAAGGTGGGATTATACAGCAAATAAAATAAAATAAGGAGCTAATTAAAATAAGTTAAGAAATAAGTACAAAAACATTGGTTTATACAGATGACTGAAGTAAAATAAGAAATAAGAGTAAGCCAATCAAATTGCAGCTTTTTTGACAATGACTGTTTGTGTTTTGTGCAAGCAATTTTTTGTCCCTATTCATGGGTCGAACTTTAAAACGTCTATTTGTTTTTCTATGTAATAAAGCCGCAGTGCCTGCGGATCGGTAATCTGTGGTGTCTGCCATCAACAACAGCATCGCCCCCATCTTCAATATTTCTATCATCCATCTATTTCAATGAAAGTAAACAAATAAATATAATATTTTTAGGTTAGATAAGAATAATTGGAAACTCAGTGCATTTAGAACAGAAATATCTGGGTCATGCGCATTATCGGTTTCCATTGTTTCCAAACAAATTAAAATAAGACAAAAAGATAAAAGTTGGCCATCTTTTGTACTAATTCTTATTTCCTATTTTACCTTATTTCTTGTATAAACAATTACACAGTGTTGCGTATGCTCATCTTTATTATTTTAATTTATTTTATTTTATTTGCTGTATAATCCCAACTTGACTCTTCTGACCTAAGAACATAACCTAAAAAAATTGTCGTTTCTGTCACTGAAGCCTATTTTTCAAGTAAAAAATTCATAATTTGATTAATAATACCGAATTCAATAACTATCTAACACAGCCTGAATCTCTGATACAGTCTTCCCCTTCGTTTCAGGAACGAAAATGTAAACAAAGAAAATACCAATCATCGAAGCAAATCCGAAAATATAAAACGTACTATCCTGTCCGATATAATCGCATATTTGCAAATAAAATCTTGTAAGTAAAAACGCAAGAAACCAATTAAACGTACCAGCCGTGGAACTAGCGATGCTTTTAATCTCAGTGGGAAATATTTCCGAAGATATCACCCACGGTATTGGACCCAAACCGAGCGAATAAGCAATTATAAAAACGCAAAGAGCACATAGCGGTAAAAACCCGAGTTTTTCCAAAACAACTTGGTCAATTCCACTTCGAGTTTTGAGAGTGAAATATATTCCCAAGAAGAATATACTGATTGTTATAAATAACGCAGATATGAATAAAAGAATGCGTCTTCCTAATTTATCAATTACTAAGGAAGCTGCAAAAGTTGCAGCAACTTGGAAAAATCCCACGATAATAGAAGCAGTATTAGCATCTAAATGCACTCCAGAAGCCTTAAAAATTTCAGTAGTATAAAGAATGATTGTATTAATACCGGAAAACTGTTGGAAAAACATCAAGGAAGAAGAAATGACAAATGCTTTTATGACAGACCCTTGTCTAATGGTTTCAGTTAGAGAAATCGTTGCTTGTGTGCTTTCTTTTAAAAAACCTTCTATCTCACTTAATTCCGCATCTATTCTATAATGTGAACCTCTCAATGAGATCAATGCTTTTTTAGCTTCTTCATACATTCCCCTTTTCATTAAATAAACTGGAGATTCTGGTTGGAATACAAAATAAATTATAAAAACGAATGGTATACATGCACACCATATAGTAAAACCTACTGCAGTTAAGTACTTCCCTACTAAGTAAGCTAAGAATATTCCCATTGTTACCATCAATTGGAAATAGCTACCCAAAGTTCCTCTTAAAGATTTATGGGCAATTTCACTTGTGTATAATGGTGCAGCTATACAACAAGCTCCTGCAGCTGAACCAGTAATTAATCTACCGAAGTATAGCATCAAGACATTGCTAGCAAATATTATCAATAACCATCCCACTGTGAATGGAATAAATAAAAGCAGTAATGTCTTCTTACGTCCTATTATATCACAAATGAAGCCTGTTGGTATGCACATAACCATTCCTCCAAGTGTAACAAATGATCCAATCCATCCTAGTTGATCGCTATCAAGTTTAATGTTGCGATACTTTCCTTCTTTTAGTTCTGTAAGTATTGGTGATGTCCATGCTAGAACTGTACCTGCAGCCAAAGCTGAAAAGGTGGCTGGAAAAAATGTTGATTTGTACCTATCTATATTTCAAGTTTTCAATTGAAAATTGTACAATACATCTAAAAGCTCTTATATATGTATATTTACAGAAATAGTATAGTTTACCTGCAAATGCTGCATTATACTGTTGAAATTTTCTGGGTTTATCATCACCATTGCCCTACAATAAGTAAATAAAGTTAAATTGAATATATTCTTAATTTAATACAACCTTGTTGCTATCACTTACTACAGATCCATATCCAGATTCCTCTACTATATTAGAATGGGCGGTATCATTTATTAAAGAATACCTGTCTTGATTCATATTTTTTTGTTAAATTAAAATTATTTTCTATTTTGGTTGTTTAAATATTTTGTTGTTCTTATCTTTTATCAGATGTTTGGATGACGTTTATTATTAGTTATTGGACACAGGGCTCCATCTACCATCCGTAGAAGACATTAAAAATATTTTGTGTTTTGTGCTTCTTTTTTATTTTGTAAAGGCTGAACATTCTGGGCATAAAGTTAACTTCACAATCGCCTCAACCATTAAAATTGCTGCTGAAATCTGTTCTTTCACCAGGAGCTAAAAAACGATAATCAAAAATTAACACAATAATCAGCTTTTAATACTAAATATTAATCATATAATCAAAATCAGTTTTAGTTTTTTTACTCTGCCAAAATTCAAATTACTTTTAGGAATCTGCAAGCAAAGTTACAACGTTTTGATTGTATTTATTAAATTTAGAATAATAATTTTTCATGAGATGATCATAAAGAAGAATATACAATTTTGTATAATCAAACTTATTAGATTCAAACTGACTTGAAAGTTTTCAATAATTTCCAGAATATAGTAGGTACTAAACCTAAAAGCCAAAAGTTATATTAAATAAGAAATGAAAGCCCAACTGTATTTGTGACATTTTTATTACTTGTGCAGTAAATGAATTAGTTATTGACGCAAATATTATGTCCTTGTCCTGGTAATATCTTTCCATTTGTCTTATCAGCTCCAACTAACATTCCCAGAGTTGTTCGAATAAAATAGTCATTAAACGTTAAAAAAATTTTTTCAACGATGATCTATTTGATAAATTACATATATTAGAGATATTTTGTTTACCAATCGATATGATGATTATCTAAATATATTCAAAAACTTATTATTAACCATTCTCCAGTACATAACATTCATTCTGTAGATTATTCTTTTTGTATAAAAGAAAGGAAATACTGTACAATTTTAATGTAAAATCGACAATGAATAGAAACCAGCTCACTTCGATTTTTCTGTGTATCCTAGCAGGCAGCACTTTAGGACATGGTACGTATTACTAGTTATTTTTGTCCACTAAATTTTTATTAAAATTTCAATATTACGAATATTCAATATTATATTATATTTTTTTGTTTATTATTATTATTTCATTTATTTATTTTATTATTCATTTATTTATTTATTTTATTATTATTATTATTATTATTATTGAGACTTGATATTTTTTCTGGATGATTCCCAAACTTTCAATTATTATGTAAGCTTGGTTGCCTATACCTATTAATTATCAATACTCATTTAACCTACACTAAATTAATAGACCATATTGTGCTGGGTCCCCTGAACGGCCAACGGTTGTCGAAATATGTCAAAAAACACTCAAATCCACTTGAAAAGCACATAAGAAGACTAGATAATGCACAAATTCATTCGAATATGATTTAAAACGAAAGTTAGCATGCAAATTGACCAATTTCTATTCTATTTCAATCAAATACTGACCAAAACTCGAAAGAACGCTGAAAACAGTCGATAAGAAAACTAACAATTCGACCTTATTTCATCCAAATACTCTCGATTTCATGTAATTACAGCTCGAAACGGTCAACGGTTCTCGAAATACATAAAAAAACCCTTAAATCAACTTAAAAAGCACACAAGGAGACTACCGTTGGAGTTTTAAATTTGTGTGTTAACGCTGTTAATATATATTTTATTTAATTTTTGCTATTTTTTGAGAAATTAAACCACAATATTCTTTTTTATTATAAACATTATTTAAACGTTTCGTTACTGATCCAAAATTTTGAAAAGTTAATTATTCTTGATAAAGGTAGCTGGAGCGCTACCGAAATGTTTAAATAAAAATATTAAAAACCTACAGAAAGAACATAAAGTCAATGTAATATATATTTTATTTAAATAATAAAAACTTCACAAATAACACAAGACGCAGTTTCTGAATTGAATTAAATAATAATTAAAATGTCGGACGATGGAAAAAAATCAACAAAGGATTTTCGTGAATCCAACAAAAGTAAAAAGCAACTGATTCAGATGCACAACTGTCATCCGTTGCTTACCACTAAAAAATGAAAACTAATTAGAATATTATGTCATGAGGACCCAGAGCAATATGGCCCACCTACCAATAGAGTCATTTTGTAATGGTCTAAAAGAGTTAGTAAAAATAATAAAAGAGCGTTAATGTTTGAGATTGTTAATCACCCTTCTAATACACGAATTAGTTACAAAACTTTTCCTTCGTTTGTCTCAGAGGAAAGTAGCTTGTAAGATTCTTTTTTCATTCCACATAATCTACTTCAAATAGAGCATGTTCACCAACTGAGAATTTGACACTAATGACAGTCGCCCTGAGGATAGACAATTATTTGGATAGATTTAAAATTTGTAATTTAATCATCATTTTATTATAAATAGAAGGATATAGCTTTTAAAATACTTGAGCAATCAAAAAAATGTCAGACAAAGTACCTAGCAAATCACTTCGCAGAGTGCGTAAAGTACGAACTATACGCACACGGTAGTAGAAAAAATATAATTTCTCAACATACGTAGGTATATTTATTTTGCTTAATAAGAAATTTCACTCTTATTCATACTAAGGTTTTTTCGGCAATATAAAATTATGATTGATACAAGATATTTGTAAAACAGCAGCTTGTGTGTCTGGTTGCGTGTATTAAATGTATATTCGGTGGCCTATGTATTCGAATGTATAATGACAATACTTATATTTATTTTTATGATCTACAGATTATCAACGCGCTAGACATCTAGCGCCCAAATCAAGATCAAAAATATCTCCTTTCCAAGATAGATCTGCTCCAAGACAAGAATGTCAACTACAATGCAGGGAAACCGGCACAACCGGACAATTACAACTATTCATCAACCAAACTACAAACATAATCGCCGTGGTTAACAGCACAGCAAATGTAGCTTTGATCATCGACATAAATCTCAATATTGCAGCAGTACTAAACGGTGCTACTGGCGGAGGTGTAATTATAGACCTAAACGCACAAACAGGCATTTATATCGAATCCAGCACGAACATCAATCTCTGGTTGAGCTCACGCGAATCATTCCAGATATATTTCTCAAATCTTGTTTCTCTTAGAGTACTTTTGAATCTAAGCATCGGCGTTAAATTTAACGTGAAATCAGCTTCGAACGTGATATTAACCGCTGTAGGAAATCTTGTAGCTAAACTAGTTCTCAACCTCGATTTGCAACTCCAAAATAATATTAGCGTTGGTCTTACTACTCTCATATCAGTATGTACTAATATTACACTTCTCTTCAACGGAAGTCTTAAGGGTATTCTGCAGTTAGTTAGCGTCTTTGTAATACACATACAAGGCGATATTGTGTGGCTACAAAATGTTTTAAGTGGTCTAGGTAATATTTTAGAACAAATCACTGGTGGCTTAACTGCTCTTATCCAAGCTGGTGTTAAAATAGATCTAGGTGTTATTCTTACAGCCGGTAATGGTATCGAAGTTCTAATTCATTTGATACTCGCTATAGGCGCTAGGCTAGATCTGTCTATCTTAGCTAATATTTTGGGTAACTTAGAATTATTCTTAAATGTGATAGTTCAATTAGGCGGTGGAGTTTACGTAGGAGTTACCGGTGTGGTAAGAGTACTTGCTCATATTGTTGGAGTTATACAAGGAACTGTCAAAATTGACGTTTTAATACAAAGTCTTATCGAATTCTCAGCTAGCAAACAAGGCAGTATTGATATTCACGTTTATTTCAATACTTTACTACAAGCCATCCAAGTTACTAACAGCCAAGCTTCTTTATCAGTTGTCGTTGATATTTTAATCCAAATTCAAAGTGGAACTTTGATTGTTGGTGGAATAAATGTTTCCGAAATATTAGAAGTTTTAGTTTCACAAGTTCAATTATCATTACAATTGGTAGTTAGAGTTTTGATTCTCTTAGGAGGTTGTGTACAAGTTGGATTATCCATCTCAACTCTACTTTATGTTCTTATTAGACAAGTGACAACTGCTGTAGGTGCACATCTACTCATAGGACTTGGAATAGCGATAAGCGCAAATTTGAATTTGGCTAATCTAGTCGTTGTTATTATTAAGTCAGTCAATATTAGCAATATCTTGAAGATAATTATTGGTGGTTTTAAGATTACAGCTGTTCTTAAAGCCATTCCAGTTCTTAGTGATATTCTCGCTGCTCTCACATCTGCTATTCAAGTCAGTAGTAACGGACAGTTAACTATTGATGTTGTATTGAAATCTAGCGCAGCGGCAAGCGTCAATGTTGAAATCGAAGTTTGGGTTAAAGGTTTATTGGGCATTGGTGGTGCTACTACTCCGAGTACAACCGTTGCAACGACGAAAGCAATAACAACGTAAGTATCTGCTTCTTATTTTCATTTATTATAGTAGAGCGTTGGGAAGAGAATTTTCAGTAAATAACAAGAGAGTGAGAATAAATTGAAAATAATTTGACAGATTTTTTGAAAACTTGTTGACAGGCAATAGTCTATTTCCAAATGGCAACAATTTTGAACAAAATCTGTCAAATTATTTTCTAATTTATGGAACTCGCGAGTTATATTTGACCAGATTATTTTTTGATTCACAAGTTTTTACAATAAAAAAGATCAATAAAACTATCATGACATTATTGAAGAATTTAATTATTTTCTTTTCATGTTATAAGCCCAATCTTTCAAAATCAATGCCAGAGTAGCTGTTGTAGTAGATTGATCCAGAATATAATTTCTTTCTTTGGTGAACGTCTTAAAGTGTCTCCTTATAGACTAAGTATTTTTCGAAGTAGTTTCTAAAATATCTTTTGTTATTTCTGCATCAGAAAAAGTACTGATCCGATTATTTTTTTCACTTGTCAAAATCTGACATTTTGGTGGTTTTAACCAATAGCAATACATTATTCTAGCCAATCATTCGGTATTATACTGATAATTCTGCTTCCTCATTGATAATACCTTGTTTACATTGAAACGTCAAAATTTTACTTCGTATTTGTCATTATATTGACAACTAAAAGTGCTTCGAAGTTTATTGAAAAATGAAAACAAACCGATTCAGTGCCATCACCCAAGAAAATATTGAATATTCAGGTAATACAAAATTTTAAATTGTTGAAAAAAATAATCTTTACAAATACAACTCGCTCTTCACATAATTTTTTATTTTCATCACTCAAACTTGTTTATTTGAGGCAAAAACATTCAAACAAACCGAATTTAGATAAAATCCCTCGTCCTAACGGACTCGTGATTTTATCAATCGGTTTGTTTTCATATTTTTGCCAAATAAACAAGTTTTCGTGGGAAAGAAAAAATTATCTACAAAATTTGAAGCACTCTTGGTATTACCTTTGATAAATTAACTCCAATGTTAAAATGTCATATACCTGGAAATGTTATTGTCACTTTGACATCGATAAAAAAGGTGCGTCCTTTTTTATCGCGATAAAAACTCCTCTTCCTCAATATCTAGTAAGCGGACGTCACTTTTACAAAATGACAATGAGTCGCAAGTTAATAAAGATAATTATTTTTGTTGTTCATCCATATATTCTGTCGTTAATTTATCTTGCCAAAAAACACTCGAGCTTTTCTTTTATCGGATAAATTTCTCTTTAACTCAAAGTTTTGCCAATCACTAATTTTACGAGAAAAACTGACATGATAAAATCGCGACACCGAGGGTGGGGCGATTTTATCTAAGTACTATCAACGGCAACAGCGGAAAGGAGTTTTTTTAACCATAAAGCGCCTGAAAACCCATTTGAGGTTAACCCTGGCGGAAGACCGTTGAATGGTCCAACTTTACTTAATATTCACAAGGAAGCTGATTTGAATATTGAAAATGTGATAAATAGGTTCGCCACAAGTAAACCCAGACGAATGAGCATCAAAGACTGGTCAGGTTGAAATAATTTAACTAAAAAAATGAATATGCTATTTTCCATTTTTGTTCATTGCTTAGCCAAAATTCTGGTGCTGTTTCGTTTTGGTCAATCAGTACCACGAAAATTTTGGTAACATTTTTTATTTTTGCCTCAGCCCTCCCCAAAGCAAGATTCTAAACACGCCACTGGAACCAAGTAAATATGTTTTAAACGGAAAGAACGATATTTATGAAAATTTGCAGGTAAGTGCAGTGGAACAAAATGCATCTGATGTACATTTTTTTGTTAATAATATACTTCCGGTTTAACCGGAAATGCCATCAACTTCTTAGATTTAAATGGGACACACTATATATTTGTACAGATTTTGAAAGAGATTGTTATTTTGAATTCATACATAATGAGTTTAGTGTGAAAAAATTTGTGAAAACGAGGAATAACTCACTGTTAGTGTTACAATAGGTGTACATTTCATTATTCTAGAATAATGAGAAAGAAAATTACTTCAAATGTTCAAAATGCTCGCCGTTTACTTGCTGACAATATGCCATCCTATTAACAAATTCTTGAGTCACTCTTTCCAAGACTTCTCTACGTATTAGTTCACATTCATCAATAATTCTTTGTCTCAATTCCTGTTAGTTTGTTGGTCGTCTAACGTAAACAGGTGATTTTAGATAACCCCAAAGAAAAAAATCTAACGGGCTATGATCCGGAGAACGAGCAGGCCACTTTATGAATCTTCTACGTCCAATCCATCGATTTGGAAAATTCGCATCCAGAAAATCCCTAACCCGTCTATCATAGTGGGGAGGTGCTCCATCTTGTAGAAACCAAACATTTTGTGGTAATTGCCCATTCTGTTGAAATGCAGGAATAATTTCGTTATTAAGTAGATCCAAATACTTGTCACCATTCAAGTTTCCGTCGATAAAAAATTGGCCTATAAGCGTATATTTTCGACAATTTCCATCCAAACATTCAACTTCTGTGGATGCTGGGTATGCGCTTCATGAATCCAATGAGGATTCTCATTTGACCAATACCTTGAGTTATGGCGATTAGCTGTTCCAAACAAACAAAAAGTTGCCTCATCGGAAAAAACTATATTAGAAGCAAAATTTCCGTCGACATTATAGATTATCCATTATCCATTAGCCATTAGCCATTGGCGAAATTCCAGTCCTATTTAAATTAAAGAAGTTGATGGCATTTCCCGTTAAACCGGAAGTATGTTATTACCAAAAAAATGTACATCAGATGCATTTTTTTCCATTGCACTTATCTGCAAATTTTCATAAATATCGATCTTTTCGTTTAAAAGATGTTTACTTGGTTCCATACTTTATCCCAACCCTGTATATTTTGAGGTGACATTCACTGAGACCTAAAAGATGTATTGTTCCCTCTTACTTCTACTTAGTTTCTAAGGAGAGTCTCAGAAACTAGTAGCTCCTATTTCCCGGAGGAATTTGAGGATATCTGCATGCTTCAACTTAGTTGAATGCTACTCTTCTATCCAGTAATGTCCCAGGTGCTGTGCCCTTGGGGGTCTCTTCTCCCATGCCACACACTATTTTGAGCTTTTTCAGGTGCCCATTCAGACGACAATGTCCCGTTAGGATCCCTGTTAAAACTCTTATGACTTATGCATTCATTGAACTCAACCAACAGGTTGTAGTCACCCAGATCTTCTCTTTTTCTCGGCTTTACCTATTTCTTTCAATATTATATTGGATCTGATATTGTAAAAGGGTTCCGGCCCCCACAAGAGTGTTCCATTTCCACTCTGCTAGTTCCTCTGCTATTTCATTTCCTTCCACTCCAGTATGTCCTGGATTCCACAGTAAGGTGACTTATTGTTCTCGCCTAGTTCTTTGAGTTTGCCTAGGTATTTCCACATCATTTTGGAACTGATTAGACAAGAGCTCAGTGGTTTAATAGCTGCTTGACTATCCGACATTATGATTATCCTTTGCCTTCTGTATCCTTTATTAATATTGAACTGGGCGCACTTTCTTATGGCGTGAATTTCCGCTGGAAAGATACTTGGGGTTTTTCCCAAGCTTTCAGAGTGTTTGGTTCCTGGCCCGGACACTCCTATCCCAGTTCTTTCTATAGCTTTTGAGCCGTCGGTGTACCATTGAATGGCATTCTTTCCGACTCTGGTAATGGATCCCATTCCTCCTTGTTGCTTAAATCAATAACGAATTTCTTCTATACTTTTTCATCATAGCGTCTTGTGGCATATCCCAGGTTGGCTGATTTCTAAGAAGTGAGGAGGTGTTTTTTTAATGATTCCCTCTCTACTTAGTCTGTATCTTGTTCTTTCTGCAACACTATGAAAGAAAGAAATCTATTTGATCTTTACAAATATACAATATTATGCCAGTTACTATAAGTAGAAGCAGAATCGGTTTCAAACTCATAATATGAATTGTCCAAAAAAATTATTGCCAATGTATGAGTCCTATTGTATCCTCTTCTACTTACTTCCTGAGGAAAGTCTCAGAAACTATTAGCTCCTTCAGTCCTATTTCTTGGATATAGGATATCTGCAGGCTTTATCTTAGGTAGTTGTGCCTAGGATTTTGAATTGCTGTGCAATTCGCAGGTATGTGAATGGATGTTTCTTCTTCCACACATACAGGCGTCAATATCCTGTTATGATCCCTCTTGGTAGACTAAAACTTGTAAAATCAAATACGCAGAATTTTACGAAGAATACTATAGTTGCTTTAGTCACCCTTTTAATCAGATGTTCTTATTCTTTTAATGAACAGGACTACTAGTGGTGTAACTACAGGTGGATCCGGAGGATGGAACTGGGGATTCACTTGGGGTACGGGCGGAAATGGAGGTATGTTAACTGTTTTTTACTAATACACTAGATGCTTTTGTATTGCTACTTATATTCCAATTCTATTTCTATGATATGACAAATATTTCAGGAAGCGGAGTTACTGGTAGTGGCACTGGAGGAGGTTCAGGAGGAATAGGAATTGGAGGTAAAGGAGAATAATGCGGTTTTAACTTTGATATAAATAGAACATTTTTTATTTAGGAAATGGAGGTATTGGCACTGGAGGTTCAGGATCAATAGGATTTGGAGGTAAAAGAGAAGAGTATAATAGTATATTTGATATTAATAAGCTATTTTTGTTTTAGGAAATGGAGAAGGTAGTGGCAGTGG